>JZKD02S2167068.1:1149123-1187826 GCA_000966675.3 Picea glauca | reverse complement strand
CTGATGGACAGTTGAGACTGCTCCATGATCAATGGTCCAAATCCTTTCGGGAATTCTCCCACCAGGAGTTCTCATTCCTTTTCTCTCGACCCCTTGTCTTTCAAATTCTTGGTGGAAGAAATGCCGAAACAGGCTTGTCTTCAAAGACGCTTTTCACATTTCAGGATTCGATGATTCCAGATGTAGTGGAGGGGTGATCCTTGTATTTCTAAACCTTGGTAGCCGAAATCGTGACTGATCCAATCATGCGCCATGCGTCCCTGAGATGGATGGCCTAGATCAATATTTAAATGTCGGACCGCTTATGGCATGGGCCCTTTCGACATTTTGGGTTTCAGGGATTCCAGATCCAATGGAGGGGTGATCCTTGTATTTCAAAACCTCGGTAGCCGAAATCACGACCGAGCCTGATCAAGCACCACGTGTCCCGATTGGATCGGACGACCATAATCATTTCATGGAATATGTGGGCTTTGTCTCAGACCTCTGCACTGTGTTAAACTCCGGGAAACTTCATGGTCCCAGTTTACTCGATGTCCGTCGATCTGTCCCGTCGATGTATCTTCACCGCTGAAAAATGCTCTTTGCCCGCTCGCTTGATTTTAAGCCCAAAATGGACTTTTCTGCATACTGCGCTTGGCGCTCATGGCTGTAGCCTTTGAATAAAATGCACTTGATGGGTTTTTAAACCCCTTTTCTTCGCATTTTATACCAAGGGCCTGAAATCAAAGAAAAACACCCCACTTGCAAGAATTGGCGCTAACAACCAGCATCCAATCCTGCTGCCTGGGCTGCTTCCCCTCGTCTCTGGATAGGTGATGTACCTGGAGGATGATGTGGCCCTACATCTGTGTTTTCAAAAGAATTTTTGATTAGTCCTTGGATTAAAAACATAAAAAAAATTTCATATATCAAAATTCACAAAAATATTATAAAACCAAAAATGTACTTCTTACCTAGATCCTCCCATTGAGAATCTTCAGGTAGAACCAGGTCCGGGTCACCTCTGAAATCCAAGCCAGAATACGCATAGTCATCTATAATTAGTATCTAAGGCCTCAACCAGTCGAAGAATGTGCCATTGTATTTGATGATGGGGCCCACTATGTGCCGAGCCATGAGGTCACACCACCTCTTCATCCTTGGATCCTGTGGGGATGACAGGACCCACTCTACCTGTAAACATAGATGGGGAACCATATCGAGGAATAAGGACACCAAAATAGATCTGTACCTAAACTTTTTTAGTTCACTATTCTTGCACTTTGCCAGTTTTTTCTTCATACTTCGAAGGACCCCGTCTGACTAGTTAAAAACCCGAGCTCCATGCACTCCACTGCATACTGAAAATAAATCTAGAGCGCCATGTGAGGAGATGCACTCCCCACCATATGTGAAATGGTGAAAATAATAGTCTGGAGGGGTAAATCCAGGACACCCCTGATGGAAACCTTGCCCTTGTGTCTCTCGGCCTCAGGATCACAGTATCGGTGTACATACTCACTCATAGGAAGACCACTACCTATGCCTCCTGTCAAAGTCACATGGTATCCACGATGTGACAACCTCGTTAGAAAATAGATATCCTCAATATCTAGGGCGAGCATGTGGACTCCCACATGGAACACCTGTTGATCCACATCCCACATGTGGACCAAGTACTCGAGCAACCTCAGTTGGGCTCTCATGGCCTGAATCTTGAAGAATTTCAGGAGCCCGCATTGCTGTAGGGCATTAATGGTGCCTGGGTCATTCTCGATGATGAAATCATCATACTCATGTTCTCCTTCCCTCCACCCCAACATCTTGATGATCAAAACCTACACTGGGGCCATAAGAAGAAAGTTAGCATCCTTATTTCACATCCTTGGTAATTTTTTATTGGTTAAAACACATATGAAATTTTGAATTTCCGCCTGCCGCAGGTAAATTTTTCACATAGTACGAAATTTCTACAGGTGAACCAAAGGCCGCTTATGGAAATCGACGATTTACGAAGGTCCCGATACACACCACCTGCGGCGGCATCTGCGTGTGCCTACCGGCCTAAAAATCGACCCGAAACTTATACTTTAACCAGTAAAAAGAAAACTAATCCATGGAAAAGATAGAGGACAAGGAGGTTACCTCATTGGCGAAATACGTTCATTGAATAGTTGCCCGTACCTCTCGCAATCGACAGAGGAAGTTTGAGGAAAAAAGAGATTTTTTGGACAGGTTTTTGGCAAAATAACAATGAAATGGTTAAAAAGGGTTTTCACCCATATTTATTCACTTTTACTATTTCTATTGAATTTTTATATTATTTTTATTCATTTTGCCTAAAACCTAGTGTTCTAATGGCATTGCGAGTGTTGTTTTCTTTTGTGGGTAAATGATCTAGGAGCTTGAACAGTGGAATACAAATACTTTTCTAAATTTTTTTTTACATTTGTTACATGCACAAATACTTTTTAGGTTTTTCAGGAAAAACCTTGAGCTCAATCTTTTTTCGTTCTTGTGCTCGAAAATCAATGAGAACACAACCAAGTATACTTTTTTCATCTTTTTGTACTCATCATGGTAACACGAAAATAAAAACTCATGGATTATCCTTTAAGCTCTTTTCACACCCCATAAAAACGAAAAGATTGTCGAGCGACCTTATTCTTTTCACACTCATAAAAGTATTTGAAGAAAACGTTCGATGGGTGATAGGTTATCACTTTTTTGATCTCATTTAACTATTTTACAAAAAAGGAACTAGGAGAATTCTCTTTAATTTTTTTTCAGACTCTCAAAACATGAAAACCCCCAAGTTTTCTCTCTTTGGAGTCGTTAAAAAAACATCGAAAGACCCATATGGGACCGAACCACTCCTTCTTAGGGTGCGTAAAAATAAAGAGGTACTCACCAGAAATGGTGGGGGAAAATTTGGGAAAGAAATGTGTCTCTGTATTTCTATTAGTGGCAGTAATAGTCTTTCTTGAACATGACACCCCCTTTATCATTATATATCTAGGTTGAGAAATCCATTTGTCTCTCGTCTGACCTTCTGTAAGTTCATATTTTGGGTCATCCTTGAGTCAATGCTTCCAAGACCATTGTCGTGTCATTCATATGTTCAAGAGAAGTCCAAAAAATCCCTTTATCGAGTCGGCCATCTGCAGTTGTCAATTCTTACCATGCCGACCTTCCCTGTGTCAGTTTCAAATCATTTTCATACTTTGATCTACCTTAAATCTGTTACTTATTTCATGTCATTGATGGGGGATACATCAAGGCCCTCCTGTGATGAGTATTTTCTTGTCAACTTCAACTCATTATCCAGGAACAAGACCTAGAAATCATTTAGCACCTTAGAGCCTGCATGCCTCAAACACAGGTTTCTTCGCTTTTGACAGTGGATTCACATCATCGGTCTCTGATCAAAAGATTCCATCGAGTGTTCGAATTCATCTAATTTATTCACATTCATTGGATTGCACTAAGGTACCTTGGGAGTCATTGACATTAATGGTGATTTCCCTTGCACTTGTTAATGGTTTTCATTAATGATCGGTAATCAAGTTTCTACCATGTTCAACTTCAGCACCTGTAATCGCATGGATAGATTCATACTTATGGACGACGGGATTGAAGACCCTGGATCTCATCATTTGCAGTCCAGGCTTCGATGGAGTATTTATGATTTGTATAACTTCAGCACCTGTAATCGCATGGATAGATTCATACTTATGGACGACGGGATTGAAGACCCTGGATCTCATCATTTGCAGTCCAGGCTTCGATGGAGTATTTATGATTTGTATTGACACATAGATCCACTTTGTATGTCTCATGGCTATGTCTTAATTTGAGATTTCTAGTACATAGATCCACAATGTATTCCTGGTGGCTATGTAGCATTTTAATGACATGGATCCACAGTGTATGATTGGTGGCCATGATTGACATTTATGATTCCAATCACTTGTAGTCTGAGCATGTGAATGCCTACCTCAGAAATGGTATAATATTATGTAAATGCTTGGTTGTTTGCAGGTTCTCGATTGGTGCACTCCTTGTTCTTGACACACACATGCATTTTACAAAGTATTTCGGCTGTCACAAGTTCCAGCCTCATACTTTAGGGGGCATTCTGTTACACATTATTTTGGTCACCCTGATGATGATTCTATGAGAATGTGTTCAGGCTCTCAAAAGGATCTTTTGCATGAGAAAAGTAGCTGGTCTCTCTCTCTACAAATCTTGTTTTTAGAAGGACGTCGTAGGCTAGCAGTGATACACAATGTGGAAATGCTTGATTTCTGCAGGCTGCTCTAAACCTGACATGCAAAATTTCCGTAGGCTGCTATATAGGTAGGGTACGATGACGTTTGAAAGCTAAAGAAAGGAAGAAGTTCATGAAGGTTGTAGAAGGGGATCTTCTAGAATGTGAGGTGGTATCCGTATGTTTGGGATCCCACTGGCTTCTCTGATTTGGTGGGATTATCCTAATCTATTTAACCACTTCTCCTTTTCCTAAATAATGATGGGTTTCTCATGGAAAAGGTTAAGCAAGATTAAGCAAGGAATTGATGAAAGAATAGGCTGAAGACTGTGTGAGGAATCCTGTTTCAATTGATGCTTGAGGTCTCCATTTGTCCATCAAGATTTTGTGGATCATCTTCATGCAAATTTCAGAGCAAGTGTATGTGTGTGTTGGAACAAAGGACCACTAAAAGGGAACTTGCAACATCAAGGCAATTTGGTTGTATCTTCCACTTTTACTTAATATAATACGGTGGCATGTTTCTTTCCCATAAAATCATTCTCATTTTATTACATGACTCCTTGATCACATGTTTAAGTTTTCGTTGATTCTACTATTGTTGCTTTCACTTTGGTTGGTTTGTGTCATCACAGATCTAATCTCACAAGAGCACCGGAGCGAAGCAGGGACAACAAAGATATAAGGAAGCGATATTCAAAGGTATGTCATCCATTCCTTCTTTGGTAGTAAATTCAATGATTGTAACTTAGGGAAAGTGTCATGTTCCGTCTTGTTTTTTTCTAGATCCAGGTGGATCTAGGGAGATTAGTTTATGTTCGCATTCACTGATTTATCCAATAACACGACTTCCCCACTTCCTTTCCAAGCTTCAGCAACAGGCCAAACAGGAAGTCTCATATCGCTGTAGTTGTAGTTTAGCACCTTCGAGAAATCAATTCCCAACAATTCTCTCACCCGGAGAGATTTCTCATGGGCCTGACAACCCGCCTCTTCAATATCCCACAGGCCTGACAAAAGGCTTCTTCAATCCATCTACCAAGCTAATCAACTACACAATAGGTATGGATACAGATACAGGCTCAGGTACAGTGACAGGAAGGCATAGAAGACAACTGACTCAGTGAGTGAATGATTGAATGGATGAATGAATGATGGAAAATGAACTAATTCCAAACTATATGTATCCATGTTCCCAACTTAACACTTGTCATGTTGGGAGCTACTTTTGTCCACTTATCCCCAACCTTCGAACTTAGGATAAAATAATTATCCATACTTTATATGTAATAAATATTAATATAATATTCCTTTTTGGCTTAAGATCTCTAGTTTATCCCCTTTTCCTTAACTTTTAGGCCCCCGTTTCCCTAACTAGTGGAGTTTATTCCCCCATACTCTTTTATCATGGTCGGTCTATGCACAATGATGTATTTTATATTAATGATGAAACATATACAAAAATAGGCTCATTGGCCTTTAACATCTAGGCTCTCCAGCCTAATCATCACAAAAATGGCTCACCAGCCTATAAAACACAGCATATACACAAAGGCTCCCTGGCCTCAAAATCGCATGCACCTAAGTTGCTGCGCGCGGTATCTTGGAATGTGCACACTTCATCATTTTACTACGCAGTACATGTGCGCACTATACTAGGGAAGGTGCATACAAAAATGATATCAAACAACTCACCAGATTAAGTACATTTTCATTTTACATTTCCAATTGGGTTCGACCTAGGGGTATTACAATCCCCTCCCCTTATTTATGCACTGTCCTAAGTGCATTATGTACAAATATACAACAAAAATTTCAAAAATACTAAAAAAGATGTGGGTATTCTGCCCGCATTGCATCCTCATGCTCCCAAGTAGCATCCTCAGGACCGTACCAGGTCCATTGGACCTTTACAAGTCTTATGGATCGATTCTGGAGCTGTTTGATTTTCCGGTCCAAAATGCGTACCAGATGCACTTGGAAAGCGCCTTCTTTCTCCACCTGAATCATATTGCAATCAATAACATGATTAGCATCATGTATATATTTATTTAGCAATGATACATGGAATACATTATGAACAGACATAGATGCAGGTAGTGCAATCATATAATCCAATGGACCAATCCTCTTTAGGATTTCAAATGGCGCACAATAGCGAGCTGCCAAATTTTAACAATTTCCCAACTTCAGGAAACTTCTATTGGCTTTCACTTTGAATAATACATGGTCCTCAACTTTAAATTCCCTATGATTTCTTCCCTTATCATCATATATTTTCTTCCTGTCTTGGGAAACCTTTAAATTTTGTTTTATTTTCAACATTTGCTCCTCCATTTCCCTAAGTAAATCTGGCCCAACCACTGCTCTATCTGTTGGGTTATCATAGCTTATCGGTGTGTTGCACTTTCTGCCATAAAGTGCCTCAAATGGGCTCATCTTTAGAGATGTTTGGTACCCATTGTTATAAGAAAACTCTACTAAGTGTAGGTAGTCTTCCCATTTTGATGGTTTATCCATCACCTACATCATCAACATATCCTTAATCACTTGATTTACTCTCTTCGTTTGTCCATCTTATTATGGATGATAAACTATGCTAAAATTCAAATTTGTTCCAAATCCATTAAATAATCCCTTCCAAAAATTCGAAGTAAACTTTGGATCTCTGTCAGACACAATTGTCTTGGGTATACCATGTAATCGAGTACTTTATCTCATATAAATATCAACAATGTTGGTTGCCTTGTGAGTGAGCTTAATTGGAATAAAATGGGCAGCTTTAGTAAGCTTATCCACCACTACAATGATAGAATCATGTTGCTTGTTTGTTCTGGGCAACTTGGTGATGAAATACATGTTACAACTTCCTATTTCCACTCAGGAATGGGTAATGGCTGTAGCAAACCAGCTAGGTGTATATGCTCAACTTTTACCTTTTGACATTCTAAACATTTGACAATAAAATCAACAACCTCTTTCTTCATGCCTGGCCAATAATATTGGATTTTGATAGTTGCAATAGTTTTCTGATAACCTGGGTCGCCAACATAAGGTACATTATGCATTTCTCTCAATATCAGATTTTTCAATTCCTGGGAATTTGGTACATAAATTCTTCTCCTGTACTTCATAATTTCATCATTATCTAGCTTATATTCTTCAATTTTCTGCTGCAAATTACCTTGTAATTTTTCCACTAATTCCTTGTATTGCAAATCTAATTTTCCAGCCTCCAAAATTCTGTGTCTCAAATCTGATTGGTACATGCTAATGGCTGTAGCATGCAATTCATGCACTCTTCTATTAAGTGCATCAACCACTTTATTCTATTTCCCTTTGATATGCTTTATATCAAAGTCATTATCACTTAGAAATTCTAACCATATGCTTTTCCTAGCATTTAGAGTTGGTTGATCAAATAAATATTTAAAACCATTATGGTCTGTCCTCAGATCAAACCTTTTCCCCATGAGGTAGTGTCTCCGTTTCCTCAAGGCATGCACTATGGCTTCCAACTCCAAATCATGAGTGGCATAGTGTATTTCATGCTTCTTCAACTTCCTTGATTCATAACATATAACAAACCCATTTTGATTGAGGACTCCACCAAGTCCTTCTTTACATGCATCTGTGCATACAATGAAGTCTTCATTTGGGTCTGCAATCCTTAGTATTGGAGCAATTGTTAATAATTGTTTCAAGTGTTGGAAACTCTTTTCACAATCCATTGTCCACTGAAACTTCACACCCTTCATTTGCAAGGAAGTGATTGGGTGTGCCCCAATTTTTAAGAATCCTTCAATTTTTGTCACATTCTTTGGCGTTGACCATTCTCTAATGGCTTATATCTTCTTAGGATCCACTACTATCCCTTCCTCTGAAATGATATGTCCCAAATAATGAATTTGCTTCTAAGAAAATTAATGCTTTCTCCATTTGGCATACAACTGATGCTCCCTTAATACTTGCAACACCATCCTCAAATGATGCTCATTCTCTTCTTCTGACTTGGAATATACAAGGATGTCATGCAAACAGACAATGAAAAACTTGTCTAAATATTCTCGGAAAACACCATTCATTAAGCTCATGAAAACGATTGGTGCATTTGACAACCCAAATGGAACCACTCTAAACTCATAATGACCATACCTTGTCCTAAAGGTGGTTTTGCTGATATCTTCCTCTTTAGTCCTTACTTGATGGTATCCTGACCTGAGATCTATCTTTGAAAATATATTTGCATCCTTCAATTGATCAAAGAGATCATCAATCCTTGGCAGATGATACTTGTTATTTATAGTCACTTTATTCAACTGTCTGAAATAAATGCACAATCTTAATGTCCCATCTTTCTTCTTCATGAACAATACTGGGGCACCCCAAGGTGACACACTTGGGTGTATATACCCCTTCTTCAAAAGTTGTTCAAGCTTCATTTGCAACTCCTTCGGCTCTGGTGTACTCATTCAGTAAGGAGTATTTGACACTGGAGCTTCTCCAGGCATTAAATTTATAGAGAAACCAATATGTCTGTTTGGGGGTAGTCGTGGTACCTCCTTGAACACATCTTCAAAATCTTCCAGGACTGCATGATCTTCCAAATTTGACACCTTATCTTTAGGTGTCTCTTCCATATGTGCTACAAATATTTGACACCCTTTTCTGTAACATTTCTTCAGTTGTAATGCTGAAATTTCTCTGATGGTTACTGCCCTGGGAATTCCCAACACTTTCCTTAGGTTCCCTTCCTCATCCAAGCAAGTAAATGCCTTGTTATGACAGTCTAGGATAGCATGATGCTAGTCCAACAAATCCATCCCAATTAGACAGTCATAGGAACCTAAAGGAAAGATGTTCAAATCTGCCCTAGTGTTTAGTCCATTCATGTCCATAAGACATGACTTAACCATCTCATTAACTTTTCTTTTGGCTCTAGTAGCTAGCTGCACTAACCAAGATTTTCCATGCTTCCTTCTTGGAAAATGAAAACTCTTCACCATCTTAGGATCTATATAGCTATGACTAGATCATGAATCAATTAAAATAACAATGGTTTGGTTGTTGATCATACCTTCCACTTCAATCTTATGTGACTGATACTCTGCTTGCATGTTGTCTAGGGTTACATAGATCCTTGGTACATTTAGGGCCCATGTCCTCCACTTCTTCATCTTGATGTACATTGTGAACAGTCCTCACTTTTTCACCTTTGAGAGGACAATATCTGAACATATGATCCCCTTTACAACCCCAACATTGAATAGGTGGCTTCCTTGGCCTTTGACCCCCTGTCTCAATTGTTCTAGGTTCTCTAGAAGTCGTTTGTCCCTGAGGATTATTTATGAAGAATGGCGGCTTAGTTCCCTTCTTCCTCTGATCCATATTGAACTTATTTTTGTCTTCCCAAGATTTTTGTAAAGTTGGCCTTGATTTTTGCTGATCATATAGGAATTTAGCTCGCCTTATGGTCTCCTCCAATGTCTTGGGATCATCATACTGTATTTTGTCACTGATGAATAATGGAAATCCACTCAAATACCTTTGAATCTTAACTGTCTCATCCTTGATGAAAGAGACATACTTCAGCAATTCCAAAAACATTCTTTCATATTCATCTATGGTCATATTCCCAAGCTTGAGTTCAAAGAACTATTTCATTTTCTTGTCATAGTATCTCTTAGTCAAGTATTTCTTCTCAAAATACTTCTTGAATTCCCTCCAAGTAACACTTTTCTCTTTAATGTGTTGCACCTGCACAAGCTAATCCCACCACATGGATGCCTTTCCCTTGAGTTGATAGATGGAAATTATTCCTTTTGCATGAGATGAATAATTATGCAATTGAAAATACTTTCTCATGCCCAACAACCATGTCTCTCCATCTTCATCCTTCTTGTGCTCACCATCAAATGTAGGAGGTTTGATTTTGTTCATTTCTCCTCATATCTCATCCACCCCAGACCTCTTATGCTTCCTGACAGGGGATGGAATTGATTTTTTATGTGCCCTCTTATTGGAATGCCTCGAGGAGTGATGATGATGTCTTCTAACACTTCTTTCTCTTTTTTTCTCATCAGGAAACCTGTGACTTCCTGATTTGCTTGAGCCACTCTCCTTATCCAATTTCTTTTCTATTATGTTCAAGCTATGCATTAAATTCATGTTGAAGTCCTCTTTTTTCTCCTTGTATCTCATAATCCTTTCATTATCAACTTTAAGGATTTGGACATTCTTCTGCAAATTTTTAATGGTCTCTACCATATTCATGTTTTCATCCCTTCCTTGTCCATGTCCATTGGAGTTTGTTCCTTCAATTCCCAAATGGACATCCATCCCTCTGATCTCATCTTCCTGACTGTAAGTCCCTTGTGCATATTCCATTCCTCTGGACTCTGTGCTGATCCTGATCTGATCTACTTGTTGTTAACTCTACAAAATGTGCAACTAATAAAACTTTTTCAGGTTAACTGACTCAATAATTTCATGAAAAATATGAACCATTCTGGTTCAATAATATATCAGAATTCTTTCTTCTGATTTCCTGAAAAATTGAATGCCCAAATCAATTTTCTAGGTGAATATTTATATTATATTTTCCAACACCTTCCCAATGCCTTCTCCCATGCTCAATTATGATTCTTGAGTAGAAAGTTATGGTTATTTGAAAATTGCCCATTAATTTTTCTGTTCCCACTTCAACTTGGCGCAACTCTACCCTGTAATTATGCATTTTTGCACCTAATCCATTGGATTTTTCGTAGGATCTCAATTGGGTTTCTTCATATACATATTATGGACACTCTGTCCAAGTTTCACCTCTTTTTGGGTTCTGGGCTGCTAGTTACAACCTGCTGAATTTCTAGACCAATTTGTGTTTTTGGTCTGGAATGCTAGAAGTACCTTATTTTCCATATTAAACATTTTTAACATGCCCAATAATTCAATTCATCTCTGGGAATGTCTTCTATGGTTCAATATATTTCCATTGACTTCTCCTTCGTGTCAATCTGATTCCATAGCAATAAGTTATGGCTCTTTGAAGTTAGTTGGGTCTTAAAATTTACCCTCCACTATTTGTGTTGTAACTTTCTCATAAAAGATCCATTTGACGAACGATTTACACCATTATAAAGCTCTATCCGAGCTCTTTTACTTGAGATGAAGATACATAGTGTACCTTGGTACAATATGTTCTCGCAGTTTTTGAGTAGCTAAAAACGTTGTTAATGGCCTAAAAAACATGATGCAAAAAGATGATGTTCAAATAGTATAAAATGTCACGGAAATTCGCTGGTTTTCTGTTGTTGTTCACCATCCAAACGACTCTGCACGCACAAATTGCAACTTGTACACCCATATTTAGCATGCCCAACAACACCATAAGGTAAATCATGCTCCGCGCACCTATAACCACTATGCATCACTTCTCTGTCGTGCCAATACCTAGCGCGCACTACTTTTGTGTCGCGCGCCAATATTTACCACACAAAATTTTGGTTCTTGCACTAATACCTGTTGCGCGCAATTATTTTTGTGTCGTGTGCCATTTTTGTGCTGCGCGCTAATATTCCATAGGTATTTCAGTCTACACGCTGCACCATGCCAAAGTTTAGTACGCCCCCATCCCCCACCAATACTCTCCGTGCACCAATAACTAAACTGTCGCGCGACAATATTTACCCACATTGCGCACACACCAAAAAAATTCCTCTGCACTCTACCCTTACTTCGCACACCACACATGCCATTATTGTGTGTGTGCACACCGCGCTCTAGTATTATGCATGCATCACTCAATCCGCACCACGCAATGCTAAATTTAGCGCACACACCCGCATGCCAATATTTTTCTGTGCATTGCCAAATTTTAGCACGTGCAACCCCACACCAATATTTTTCCGCGCAGTGCCAAATTTTAGCACACACACCCACATACCAATATTTTTCCGCGCAATGCCAAATTTTAGCGCGCGCACCCACACACCAATATTTTTCCGTGTAGCGCTGAATTTCAGCACACGCATCCACACACCAATATTCTTCCGCATAGTGCCAAATTTTACATATCACAAGATTTTCACTGCACATCATGAATTTTAGTGCACCCACCTGCGCACATTCATTTTTATGCGCATTAATTCCTCTTGAATTTCGCTGCAGAAATTGGGGATTTTTTCTAAATTTTTCCCCATTTTTACCGTAGACATTCTGCAACTATGAAATTTGTTCACTTTCACCCCGATAACACCAGTTCAACCTCTGCAAAAACAAATCTCCGTGGGTTGACATTTCTGGAATGAATTTTTCCCACACTCAATTCACGAATTGAGAATTTTAATCAACTAATTTCGCTCCATCTGTCATGGCTTCACTAGATCTTCAAATTCGACCAATTCCATGTCTGAATTTGTTAGAACAGATATTAAATCAAGAATATCTCACTGCATGGCCAAATTTCTCCATTTTCCCATGAATTTAATAACAAAAATTGGGGATTTTCCCAATTCCGCGCAATTGCTGTTACTTTTTACCATGGACTCTCTGTAACTTGAGATATGGCCACTTCGAAATCAATCCCCTGTGAAATTTCGCTTCAACTCAACTTGCTCGGCCCATCCAGGCTCAGTGTTGAAAACTGAAGCTCTGATAGCATGTTGTAACATCCTAGACCACCCAGGCCAGGCCATGCTACTCCAGAAAACATTTTTGTTCTCTTCTCAACATACTGTAACATACCCAGCATCCAACTGACCTATGCCACATAAATATTTCGAACTACATGCAATTAAAACATATACACACATAATTCTTACGAAACTTTATATATAAAACGTAAATAGACAAATACATTCTGTAAATGCATGGATTCATACCGAAATAACAGTAAACATATACATGCAGCATAAACAAACAATACCCATAAAAATAAACACGTAAATAATAATGCAACATGTAAATTTATCACACAATTGACACTTGTCTTGGTAAGAATATCACCAATTGCATGCAGACCTTCCACGAACCTCCTAGCCTTGGACCACACTGAACATCACTCTTAGCAGTGGGTCACCCCCGAGCTGGGACTAAACTCCACCCAGGTAAAGGGATTCCTAACCAGGATGATGGATCAATGAAAACATGAAAGACTCCGTCACATCTCCCAACTCAAACTAACAGCCTACAATCCCTCATTCCCCAGATGCATTTACCACCCCAAGAAGTGTGCCCCTTCTCTGCTCAACATTCCTTCGGCTTCCCCACTTCCTTTCTGGGCTTCAGCAACAGGTCAGACAAGAAGTCTCAGAGGCATGTAGTTGTAGTTTAGCATCTTTGGGAAATCAATTCCCAACAATTCTCTCACCAAGAGAGATTTCTCATGGGCCTGACAACCCGCCTCTTCAATATCCCACGGGCCTGACAACCTGCTTCTTCAGTCCAACTCCCAAGCTAACCAACTACACAATAGGTATGGATACAGATACATGCTCAAGTACAGTGATAGGAAGGCACCGAGGACAGATGACTTAATGAGTGAATGATTGAATGGATGACTAAAGATGGAAAATGAACTAAGTCCAAACTATATGTATGCATGCTCCCAACTTGACACTTGTCATGTTTGGAGCTACTTTAGTCCACTTGTCCCCAACCTTAGAACTTAGGATAAAATAATTATCCATACTTTATACTTAATAAATATTAATATAATATTCCTTTTTGGCTTAAGCTCCCTAGCTTAGCCCCTTTTCTTTAACTTTTATCCCCCCCTTTCCCTAACTAGTGGAGTTTAGTCCCCCATACTCTTTTTTCATGGTCAGTTTGCGCACAATGATGTATTTTATATTAATGATGAGACATATACAAAAATAGGCTCACTATCCTTTAACATCTATGCTCTCCGCATAATCATCACAAAACTGGCTCACCAGTCTATAAAACACAACATATACACAAAGGCTCTTTGGCCTCAAAATCACGCGCACTTATGTTTCTGCACGCGGTATCATGGAATGTGCACACTTCATCATTTTATTGCGCAATACATGCACACACTATACCAGGGAAGGTTCATACAAAAATGATATCAAGCAACTCACCAGCTTAAGTACATTTGCATTTTACATTTACAATTGGGTTCGACCTAGGGGTATTACACTTAGAGTCTACTCCTCCAATCGATTATTCTTCTAGTCCCTATGGAGATTTTGTTGATGCCTCCTATGTCACAAACATTTGTTAATGATTAATGTTAAGTCTATGCTTCCTGAGTTATTCATCTATCTCATGCTCTTTTTCAAAGGAAGTCTAATCTTGTGTTGACCATTTCTCAGAACTCTTGACTTTGCATGTCGACCATCCCCTTACAAGTGAACCTCAAAATCACATGAATCTATAGTCCTACCTTGCACCTGGGCCTACTTTCATCATTGGTAGGTGGCCTTGAACCCAACATATGACATCTCTCCATTGGTCACTGACTAGGGGGTTTCCCTTGTGTTTGACGACAATAAATCTATTCACACATTGGGATTTGTGAAATGTCTTGGTTCCATTAGACCCTATTGGTGGTTTCCTCTCCTTTGTCGTTAGTTTTCATTATTGGCTGCTAGTCAGAGGGTCTTTTTTGTGTACTACTTGCATCTGGTGCTCACCAAAGATGCACATGGTCATTGGTTCATGAACATCCTATTCGTCTAGGCTCTTCCTAATCATCAAGTTCTTGCTTTGCACCTCATGCCGAATGATGGGAGATGCCTTAATTCTATGATTTCAATGGGTCTCCTTCCATCGAATTCAACTCATTTATTCTGGAATCGAGGCATAGGTTATATGCGTACCTAGAGGCTTGTAGTCATCAGTGGCAGGTTCTCCCACCATCGACAGTTGAGAATACATTAATCTCTCTTGATCGATGGATTCTTCAAGTGTTCGAACTCAACACCCTTATTCACACTTGTGGAATGTACTCAGTGTCTTGACACCTACTTTCATTATTGGTGGGTTGTATCACATTTTTTAATGGTATACCTCAACAACCGATAATAAAATGAAGTCTATTTATGTTCGACTTCAACTCCTTTATTCACATAATGTAGAATTTCACCTTTGACGGATAGTGTAGAAGACCTCCAGTTCATAGTAGCAGGATCTCATATCTGTTGCTGTCTTTCATCGGACCAACACCTATATGACTTCACTGATCATGGAAGATCAAATTGTACTCCATTGTATACATATATCTTCATTTGATTTTGCGATTGGACTCCACTGTGTCTTGTTCGTGACTATGACAGCCTATGGAATGTGTCCACTTTGTATTTCCTATTCATGGCCATGAACAACTATTTGATATATATCCACATGGATTTTCAATGTAATTTAGTTTAGCATCCTCCTTACTCCAATGTAATATTCTAATGGAGTAAATAGTTTTTCCAGTTGGGTCCTCATTACTCCACTTATAGGAATTATAATGTATTTCAGCCATCACATTGTCTCCTCTGACTTCACACATTAGGGGGAATTTTTTATAGCAATTTTTTCCACACTCCATGCATATTGCTTTGATTGCCTTCCATTTCCCTATGCAGACTCAAGATCCCCCATTTTTCTCACTCCAGAGTAAAAAAATGAAAGTTTTTCACATATACGTGGGCCACAGTTAGATAGATCGCATATACACATGTTGCTCCATTACAACTCGCGTACATCAGGTTTTGTGCTCAAAAATAAAAAAATATGTCAGGTTTTCATGCCATGTCATGAGATCCATGATCCTTGATCTTCCATATATTGGAAACGCTCCAACCCGACCCTTCAATTCCATTTGGAGGCTATAGATTAATCCATATACAAGCCTTGAACATAAACATCATTGAGAGCAAAGACACTCTAGAGATATTTCACTTCGTATTGAGTCTGCATCCCTTTGTCCTTGAAAGCATGAACTTCTTACGCTCAACCCCCAAGCTCTTCCTATATTGAGAAGGAGAAACTCAATTGCTCCTACTACTTGTGAACTTGCCTTTGTGGAGGATTGAAGTGGTGAAAGACCAACTGGAGGGACTTAGTTTCTCGGTTACGATATGTGTCGTTACAGAAGTTTGTCACCTATGTAATTTTGTTGATTACATTACTAGAAATACTCTTTTCTCGTCCAATTATATGTTGCAAATATTTACATTACTTTCCATGGGAATATTTTGTTATACATGTTAATGGATTATGCTAGTTTATATGCTAAATTTCTATATAATTTCTATATGCTTGTATAACTTGATTGTTGAGGACAATTTGCAGGCATCAAGATTTCGGTCATGAGCTCAACCGTGGTCTTCTTTGGACATCTGACCGAGGTAGGATCTTATCCTTCTCTTGTTAGAATTTCTATTTATCTAGCATACTTGAGTATAGAGTTCATTTCTGGGTGTCGTTCTCTCTGTTGTGGTTTACACATTGCCATAAATATTTCCTCGTAACATTATTATCGTTTGAGATTCCATACAAATTCAAAGAAGGCACGAGATCATTACAAAGAACAGTTAAATCTTCCGTTTGAGATTCCAAATATATCTTTCTCTTGTAATTGGGTTTGAGCCCTCATATCGATCTTGGGATGTCCTTGGCCAATCGTAAAAAAAACCATTCCAAATGCCTCACTTCTACTACTCCTCCTCCTCATTTCCCGCTCCAAAACCCTAAAGCCCTTGTGATTCATTGCGTTGATTTAGTCTTTCCCTCTGTCGTCAAATATATATATATATATATATATATATATAGAAAACCATGTCAGTGGTGATTCCTAAAGAGGTAAATTTTTACTTTTTCCAAATACCTCTAAACATTAGATCATTAACTTTTTAACTTATTTCCTTATATTTACATATTCTTAACTAATAAAAAACAATTTAAAAACAAAAATTAGACGTGTAAAGTCTTGGTGGTAAGTATGTATAGCAATAGTGGGTTGATCTGGTGTTGTGCTACTGATAAGAGAAGGCCTAAGCAGCAGTGGCTCTTAAGCGATTAATGGAGTTCATGGTCTAGGGATAACATGTCTAAGTCTATAGGTGGGTAGTTGAGAAACATGTAAGTAATAGGGAGAAGGATAAGGGGTTGTTTCATGCCTGCCATCCATGCCACCATGCTAGGTCTATAGTGGTCTAGGTAAAATAGGTAAAATAGGCCACCATATATATAAATCTTATCCAAATCCAATGCACAAACTATATACATAACTCTTATCCAAGGATGTGTGGGGTCTTGTTTGTGCATTGAATTTGGATAGGAGTTATATATATATATAGGAGTAAATTTGTATCAATATTCAGTTTTCCAGTTTTGATATGGTTGAGCCTTCCGACATTGCCCAACTCCATACTACAACATGTCTCAAATTTGTTACTACTACTATGACAACCTTGAATCCCAAATTACTCCAACGCGCCACTACCGAAAGCATGGTGGTTGGTCCAGGTAATGTAACTCCACTCACACTTGTTTTGCCAAGCTCTCAGTACCTGAAGAATGGAAAGCCGATTATCAGCCAATACAATCAAAGTATCAGCCTTCTGAAGCACAACAACTAATAGTCCAGAAAAATATGTCCGGAAATCAAGTTTTGAGAATAGGAAGCTCTCAAAGCAGTCGTTTGCCTGACTTAGAAAGACAAATGTCCTCCCTCTCAACCAAATCTTCTACTTCCTTTTCTAATGCTCCTGTATATAAACCAGTTTCTGGTAAATCTGAACTAGATAATCATCTGCTATATCATCAGAAAGGTTCAAAGAAGTGTAAATTTTGTAAAGCTTGTATTCCTACCCAATCTCCTTCTATAAAACCTTCTTCATCTGCAAATTCTCCATCTGCATCAAAGTCCTTTAGAACATTCTAGTCAAAGACTGAACATGTAGGACAACATTTGAATTGTTCAGAATGCATGGATATCTTAGCCCCTCGAATCAATATGATGAACTACACCTTGCCAAGGGTTGATAAAGAAAAAATTGCTACACTTTCCCAAAGATGTTTAGGACCAGGGAATTTCACTCCCTCTTTCAAAAACAATACTTTAGTAGTAGATTTGGACTTTGTCCAATACAGGAAAACAGATGCAGAAAAATCTCCTGATATAGTCAGACTGCAAAATTATTCAAATTATTAGTCTGTTTGCTTAGCTCAAAATCTTGATGATATTGCACAGGATGTCGTGCAAACAAAAACACATGTCAATGGCCTGCATTCAGAAATAGATGCGATTAAGCATACTCAAGATATCTTTAGAAATAAGATTGAACAAATCTTAGAAAAACTTGAGGTTATTCAGACAACAGTCCAAGAATTAAAAGATTCTTTTGAAAAGGAGAAAAGACCAACTTCTCCAATAAGTTTTGCTGAGATTGAAGATAAAAAATCATCAAAATGGTTTGGTTCATATTCCAATCAATCCAAGTAGCTGACATTAAAACAGTTGGCTAAGGAGATAGAAAATCCCAATCTTGCTAGAATTGCTGAGGTAGTTTTACTAGCCATAGAAAAAATCAATCTAGTAAAATCTCAGGCCTCTAAATTACAAGAGGATATAAAATCTCAGAACAGTATCTCATATTCTCCAGTACCTTTCATAAAAGGAATTGATGAGGCTGAAATTTCAAATGTACCTAGATCTTCAGATGGTGATGCAGGAGGAAATCCCTTCCAAACTGCATGGGAAAAGTGGTGCAATGCCAAATATGGCTCAAGCAAAAAGGTTCCATTCGAACCAACGAATTCCCAAGAACATGATAGTTTTAGTAGAGAAAATATAGACCCAAATCCTGTGACTAATCTCAACTATAGATCCATAAATTAAATGATGATAATATTTCATAAATGGCAAGCTTGGGCAAAAACACAAAAGATGATTTTCAGAAATCGTGTTGCATGGAACGAATTAGCTTTAAGGCTAACTTGGGGTTTCACAGGAAACCTAGGACTCTAGTGGGATAGAGTCAATGAATCAAATAAGCTCAGGATAATGATTCATGATCATCCTATTGATGAGCTTATCAAAGCTGTTGTACATGAATTCTATGGCAGCCAACATATAGACTTTGCACATTATGCAAATATGTTTATGAGTCAAAAGTTGTGTCATATAAACCAATTGCTTGAATTCTTGTGTACTATGCAAGACCTTTTGTATAGAGCTTCAGATCCAGACAATGTAGCCTACTTAAGAAAATACCTTTATGCTATGCCTGGAAAGATTCCAGAGCTTGTTAGAGAACATCTCGAAACACTGAATATTGATTTAGAAGAACTCTCTCTAGCAGGTCTACATGAACATATAGGCACAACCCTACAGAAAGAATGTCTGAGAAGAAAAACAAATAAATCAGTTAAGAAAGAATTAGGGTTTGACTCCATCATCTGCGATGTGTTCACAGAAACATATCACTTTGGTTGCAAACCAAAGCAAGGGAAAAAAGAATCCTGTAAAATAGATTGTGGTTGTTTCAAATGAAAATAAAAAAATAAGCCTTTCAAGAAAAGGTTTCCTAAAATATTTAGCAATCACAAACCAAGACCAAAGAAAGCCTTTTTCAAATGCCGAAATAGCCCTACACAAGCTGCAAAAACATCATGTTTTATCTGCAAAAAGCGTGGCCACTGGGCTTCACAGTGTCCTCTACAAAAGAAATCAAGGTTCCAACACAAGATAATGGAATTATTCCAAACAAGATATGATCCAACAGAATGGGAACTTGTTTCTAACCATTCAGATGGTGACTATTTATCACTAACTGAAGATGATTCAAATTCTCCCCACGATTCCAATTATGATTCTGACAATTCTGAAACCTCTACAGTTTCAGAATCGTTAAATTTTTTGGATATCAAAATGTTTTCCCCTAAAGATGATATTCCCTCACTGAGACACCGTCAATCGGTAAATCCAAAATAAACTGTCTCAACTGACCCCTGGTCAATTTCATCTTTCTAAAAGGTTGAATGCTCAATTTTCCTCCATCAACTCTCAACTTGCAAAACACCAACAACCAAGCGTGGTGAATATACAACATTATACTCCTACATATTCAGCTTTTAATAGATCTCATCCTACAGCCTCAAGACATACAAGCTATAGGAAAAGATTTGATTTCAAACAAACAAAAAAGCATCTGGAAGATATAGAAGAAGTTGAAGAGTATACAGATGATTCACTAGAAAAGACCATCCAAGATCTAGAAGAATCAATCAAAGGAAAAGAAGAATTAGTTAAAGAAATATGGGAAGCTTTGAAATTAGAAAAAGAAGAATTAAACTTTCTTAGAACACAAAAGGATGCACAAAAAGAAAGATAAATGTTTGATTCAGATATTGACACTCTTGACCAATCTGTTGAAGCCAGTACATTTAAATAGATAAATGGATTTGAAGATATACTGGTCATCTCCATAGACATTAAAGTATCAGGATGTATGACCTATACTCTTGATTCTCAGCTAGACATTGGAGAAATG
The DNA here is from genome assembly GCA_000966675.3 of Picea glauca. Taxonomy (NCBI): domain Eukaryota; kingdom Viridiplantae; phylum Streptophyta; class Pinopsida; order Pinales; family Pinaceae; genus Picea; species Picea glauca. Next base: position 1,167,063 of record JZKD02S2167068.1, on the reverse strand, counting down.
AATTCTTGTGCAAAGTATGGTGCAATTCCCTCATACTATTGGCAGCCCATAAATATTGCTTTTAGAGAAGTAAACAAGACTGATATAAAAATATAGTCTTTTGCCCTAGATTTTCCCATTATAGTTCAAGGAGCCAAAGTACCAATAAATCTCTATTGCTTTGACACAGGTGCAGATATTCTTTTGGGTCAAGATTTTGTAAATAGATGCATGCCTTTCACTATAGGTAGCAATTTGGTATAGTTCATTGTTTTAGGTAAAACAATATCCATTCCATGTAAGTCATCCTATGACACTAGGATTGGTAACACTAAACCTCTCCCACAAGTTGAGAAGTCTGCAGAAAAACTGGTTCGAATACAAAAGATTGCCAACAATGCTGAAAAACATGGTCTTGAGATAATCAAATATATTAAAGACAAAATAGAAAAAGAATGTACTTCTGATTATCCTAACGGCTTTTGGACCAGAGAGAAATACTTTGTAAGTTTTCCCTACAAAGAAGGCTATGCAGCGAAGCCACAAAAAGCCTCTGCAAATCATATGTCTCCAACAGAAGTAGAGTACCACCAGAATGAGATCAAAGAATTATTGCAAAGAAAATTTATAGAACCTAGTAGGAGCCCTTGGGCATGTCCAACATTTTATGTCAACAAACATAGTGAGAAGAAAAGAGGAAAACCCAGAATGGTAATAAATTACAGAGCTCTTAACCAAGATCTACTCCCTATCAGATTTCCCCTTCCATCAAAAGAACTATTGTTTGCTAAGATTGGAAAATGCAATATATTCAGCAAGTTCGATCTCAAAAGTGGCTTTTGGAAAATTGGTATTATTCCTCAAGATAGTACAAAACAACATTTGTTGTGCCTCATGGATAATACCAATGGAGAGTCATGCCATTCGGATTGAAAAATGCCCCATCATATTTTTAGAAAAGGATGGATGATATATTTAAGCAATTACCTTTTTTTTTGTATACATTGATGATTTGCTTGTTTGTTCTTCAGATGCCAGGTCACACCATTCACATCTTAAAGGCGTATTTGATCTCATGTTCAAACATGGTCTAGTTTTGAGTAAATCAAAACTATGCTGGGCAAAGACAAAGATTGAATATCTGGGTTTGATTCTATCAAGAGGATCTGTTGAACTTCAAGATCATGTTCTAAAGAAACTCTCAGAGTTCCCTGATGAAATTCTGAAATAGAAACAACTACAAAGATTTCTTGGTTGTCTCAATTACATCTGTCAGTTCTACGAGAATCAAGCTAAGGATGCAAGGATTCTACAGAAAATATTAAAAAAGACTTTACCATGGAATAACAAGATGACTGCAGCTGTGCAAATTATAAAGCAGAAAATCCAAGATTTTCCAAGACTACACCTCCTAGATGTTACATTGCAATTGATACTTGAAACCAATGCCTCAAATGAAACATGGGCAATAGTTCTATTGCAAAAGAATGGCCCAAATCTAGAAGAAGTTTGCATATACACATCTAGGTGTTTCTCAGACACAGAGTCTAAATATCCCTCGTCTCACAAAGAAATTCTTGCTGTTAAAAATGGGATAAAGAAATTTAGACTATTCTTAAAGCCTGTTCATTTTATTGTAAGAACTGATTTAAAACATATGAAAGGTATGTTAACTAATCAACGTCTCTTGGAACAGGGAAATAACAGGATCTTGAGATGGAGTTTATGGTTTGATGGTTTTGACTTTGATATTCATTATAAGCCAGGGAAAGAAAATTGCATTGTAGATCTGCTTACTAGAGAAGTAGCCCCTACTATAAGAGAAATCAACAAATGGCTTCATCCTCCTTGACAGCTTCAGATGCACCAGCAGGATTCAAATGGGTCCTGATTTGTGACAAATGTAAATATTGCTACTATTTTGAATGCCTACAATATTGTATAAAATCCAGTCCTCTTTGTAAAAATATCCTGGAAAAATGGATACAAGACAATAATCATTGTATTCCTAATCATAGCTACTTTGTACAAAGCCATAAATTGTCTAGAGGAACTATTACAGGAGGTCCTATGGAAGGACAGAGATACATATATCTGTATACTCCTTGTATTGCTTTTGAGGATTTTTGTGCTATTATGATTCAAGCCAGATTTGCTGGTTCCTGTTGGATCTTGTTTGATTGTGAAACTTTCAAGGAATATCAGATATGGTGGTCTGGTTGGTTATTAATCTTACTCTGGAAATACTGTCCACGAGACATCTTATTTTTTGGAAGTAGTAAAGATGCTTTCAAATATTGGTTACGATCAGAAGTAGAGGAAGCTGCTCATTATAATGCCTGGTTCATATTCAACCTATCTTTTCAAGGAAACGAACTACTTTATGACCATTCTGAACCACCATCTCCCCAGAGATAAAGTCTTCAGTGATTACTATGGTGATCTTTGTGTTCCAGAAGAAGACTTAATTCTTGCTATGTAAGGTTCATCGTTCTACAAGTGTTTCAATGGTTTACCACATTTCTAAGATTACTTTGATTCACCACCAAGTAGTCATTGCAATTAAGACAGTAATGATAGTGGTGACTCATTTGATTCTATCACCGAACATAAAATAATCAATAGCATGGAAGCATGATGGACCATCCAATCTTGTAATAATTAGATTCTATTCATGTCTAACGGGCCGACAGTGGTGTCCCGTCTGTTCCGTGGGTTCCAGCTGAACTCCACTTTGTGTCACTATTTTTACTTTATGTCGAGTATTTCTGTAAAGTTGGTATGGGTCCCCGTATGGCCAAGCCTCGGAGGGACGAGATAACAAATGGAGTCCACCAGTTGCCCCATCCACTTGAAAGGAATCTTTCTTTATGAAAGGTAGTTGCCAATTTCAGTCAACCGACAACCTAGTAGTTTTAGTATAAATAAGACCCTTGAGGTCTCATTAGGGACATTGGGATAGAGAGAGTCTGAGGTCTGAGTCTAAAAAGAGTAGTGTGTATCCTCTTCGCTCGCCTTCAGGAACTTGCGAATGAAAAACACTAATCTCGTTTGTAATATGTCTTTGATCTTTGAATATCTAATAGTTTGTGTATGATCCTACTCTATAAATTGGTATCTAATAGTTATATATAAATCCTATCCAAATACAATGCACGAACAAGACCCCACACATCCAATTTTTATTTTTAAATTGTTTTTGATTAGTTAAGAACATGTAAATATAAGGAAATAAGTTAATGACGTAAGATTTAGAGGTATTTAGCAAAAGTGAAAATTTACCTCTTTAGGAATCACCACTGAATAATAGTGATGAGTTAGCTTGTATTTATATATAATGATAATGAGTCAACCTATATTCATAGATAACAAATGATAATAATTATCCTCACTACCAATTAACAATTAAATTATGATAGATTTTAACACCTTCAAAATAATAATAATAATAATTATTTTAAAAACTCGAATTCATAATATTTTTATTTCTCAAATAAAATTAAATGAAAATAAAATATATCGATTAACAATTAAATTATGATAAATTTTAACACCTTCAAAATTATTATTATTATTATTTTAAAAATTTTAATTAATGATATTTTTATTTCTAAAATAAAATTGGATGAAAATAAAATAATATCATGATCAAACTATATCATTAAATAAATAAAATAACATCGTGATCAAACTATATTTTTGAAAAAGTTGAAAATAATTTTAAATCAAGATAAATGACAATTAAAAACTAATTTATTTAGATAGTTTATTTCCAAAATTACAAACAGTATTATGAGGAACCATTAAAACATGCATCATTTACTAAAATTATTATTAATTTTACACTCATAAAATATTACCTATTTATTATATTACATATTTCATCATTAATATTTTTAGAATGTAATATTCAATAAATATACACTCAATTTATTGCAAGTGTAAATACAATTATTTATTCAAAAACATATTAGTCCGCCCACATTATAATCTTTAACAAAGATGTATTTATTATACCTATTGCTAGGAGGTCCAAGTATTTTCCATTGACTACATATTAATATGGGGTTGATCATAAATTTTACTTTCCTCCAAATCCAAATTTTTACATTAACCATTTTTTTCTCTTAAATATTAATATACATTTGTTTATTCAATGATTGGTTGAGAGATTTCACTTCTTATTTTGGGGCTGGCGTCGGTGTACTCATTGTTTTCTGACATACTCCCTGCATCCATTACCCTCATTGTTTTCTGACATGTTCCCTGCATCCATTACTCTCATGGCCCATGGACAAGACTTCCATCACAACGACATCATGAATTATTCCCTCGAATGTTATTTCCATCCATTCATTTATCAACTATTTGGTGCAAATTTACATTTTTCAAGCACGAATGAGAGAAAATTTCAAGTTGGCCATTCTATTATCGTCATCTCCATTGTTGACTGATGATGACACCTATCATTCAATCTCCTAGACTACATCCACATGGTTCTGTCAATTATAAACTCATGCTAGACAATAGCGGACATAGCTTATCGACATGCCTTAGAAATTGTAGATTATTAGTTGTATATCTGTATATTCATGTGAATGAAGGGTAGCCAAATGATTACATGTAACATCAATAATTTCCCAAACCCACAAAGCGCACAACACCCATGGTAATATTTTGTACAATTATGGTGGCATCTGCAAAATCACTGATGGAATCTACAAAACCAATGATGGCATCTACAAAACTATTGATGGCATCTACAAAACCACTGATTCAAATGACTTTCATACTGCAGTAGCTTAGTGAAACTAGGAATCCAACGTTTAAAAAATAGGTTGGCACGTTTAAAACATGGAGTACAACCGAGTTTCCAACCTGTCTTAGTAGGACATGTTTGCAACGACTGTCGATTCGGCTGTATATATTCACCAAATAGTTTGTGTATATCCGTTCATTACATGATACTATTTTTCTGCAATATATTAACTATTGAGTGGACAAAATAGGTATATGCGTAGTTCATTTCAAGAGATTAATGCATGTGGCCTTTTCTCCATGAAGCTGCATAGAATATTCAATACCATTTTTTTTGAACATGTGACCAACCATGCCAAATTCCTTGTTTAGAACCCAAGGTTATGCTTTAGTGGTTTGGAAGAGAACTAGTTAAATGTAGGGGCCCAGTCAGATAATTCTAGACCATTTTCAAGGATCTCTAAAATATGATCTTGAGAGGAAAATATGACTACATATGCTTTGCATTTGGTAAATATTACAAACAACATAATACTAGCATACTCTTGAAACATGGGAAAGGGAACAATGAAGTGAATTGGGGTATTTATCTTGTTTAAAGACCGTGGGATTTTGTTTTTGGATGGAAAATGAATACTTCAAAAGGTCCATATTCATCCCACATCTCTTCATATATTTTTGACAATCCCGTAACTCAAAATGTGAATCTCCCAATTGCATTCCCACCTGCAATAATCAGAGATATATGACCGTGACTTTTCCATAGAGAAATGGAAGAGGAAGAAGAGGCAATGACAAACAATGAAAGTGGGAGAAGAATAACCCCTTAAAAAGAGACAACAAATATCCCGTAGAACTAATCTATTCATGAACACCTTAGGAATAATTATTATATCTAGATGTACCTCCCTGAATGAGATAAAAGTTGACTCACATATATTCATTTTAATTTTACTAATTTATTTATAAATCCTCCGTTAAGAGGGATCTTTGTTATTTTACTCTACCTTTCAATATTGATGGATTTCTTGTGAGTAATTATGCATGCCTCTTTAACATGTTCAACAATTGAAATTTTCTTTGACAATGTGTTGGCAGGTCCGAATGGCCTCTCAAAGATATAAGGAAAATGCCTGAAGGCAGGTCCCAATCAGAACTACTCTCATTTGGTGTAGCGTTTCCACAAGTTTATGGGCCTTGCTGTCGCTCATAATTAAAATAAATAAAAGGGGAAAGACAACGAAATTCCCCCCAAAGAGTTCTAAATAATCCTAAGGCTAATCTAACTGTAAGGAAACTAATTTAATACAACTAATTCTAACCTATCCTGGGAGAAAAACTAAAGAATGAGTACAATGAAAGATAAAACCATCAGAACTAGAAAAAGCTCATGTATTCTAATGATTTACTAAAAAAATAATGCTACAGGTATATAGACAAATAGTTGAACAATACATCTATAACATCAATTATGTACCCACAAGGAAACATATGACAACATAAGCAAACAAAATAGAGTGCAGAAATAATTCATACAACAAAATCCTATCTACTCAGCGGAAATATAAATACATAAAGAATAGTCTCCAATACACCCATCAACATCAGATATTTCCGAAATGCCTCCTGTTGTTTATTACTCAAAATAAATAGTACCATATTTTGTTACAAAGGGAAAAAGTCAATATTACATTCAACTAGCTCTCTTTTATAAAACAAGAGAGAGACTCTCAACTCTCATGACCATTCGTTTCATTTTCCCTTAATTTTGTCTTTTTTTTTTAAATTTCAAATTTCTCTTGCATTTTGAAAATGTATATGTGGGAGTTACAAATGGGAGATGAAGAGACTCCTGGGTGGTCACATTCTCCTTATGGCAATTTACAAATGAAATCTATTTAAATTTAGTATCCACTCTGCTTGTTGGGTCATTTTATGCATTTCTTGGATTTTTCTAGGAATTTCTGACTCTAGTCTACTGAATGTAATTATTCTGGATTATTCTCCTCTATCTTAGCTTTCCATCAAGCTATTTTTGGCTTGACTTCGTTGCATGTAGCTTGAGATATAGTTGTTTGAAGTCTGCATAGTGGGTTCTTCATCCAAATTTGGGTTCCTTCCGTGTTCTGAATTTTTGAAACTTTTATTCTCAACATCATCCAACACTTTTTATCCCAGCCTATTCTTCTCTCCTCGATATTTCCATCTATCCCTCCTGGGCCTGATTTTGTTACTCATAACTCCATATACGACTGTTTGAAGTTGGCACATCCATTTTTTCCTACGAATTCGTGGTTTGTAGTTTTATGCATTTTCTGTCATCTTGTGTTAATTATCTGTCATGGAGACATATATTACTGCATTCTTCTATCCGATACCTTTCCAACGAGGTATCATGAGCCTCATTCTGACACATGTAGCAAACATTATGGTATTTTTAAAATCGTCACTCAACAACCATTGCTTGAGTTTGTGGGTTAATCTGGATCATTGATCTTTGAACCCACAATAAGAGGAATCCCACCTCCATAAGATATCAATAGTGATGAAATGGCCTAGACCCTTTGGATATCTGTAAATTAACCTGAGGGACATGGGACTGCCGACTTGTAGTATGATTTTTTCCATTTTTTTTTTTTTAAATATTGAAAATAAAAAATAAAATAAAAAATCACAAACAATAAATAATAACATTATTTACATTAACTATTCAGGGTTATTGGGATGGAGGCATGGAATTTAGCATGCCATGAGGGGTGACATGTGGCAACTTATTATTGCGTGGGATCTGATATAGGTTGACGTTGATTCTGAGGTGAGGGTTAACTATCGGCTAGCTCCGAGGCACCTATGAGATCATGGCCATCGATATCCAACTCCTGAAGGAGGGTGTCATTGTCAAGATGGAGCAGAGTGCAAAGGCTATGAGCAATGGATTCCCGATGATGTCACACACCCAACCCCTTAAGTACCCTTTTAAGCGATGGTGATCCAGATTCGGATCCAGGAGCTTGATAGGGCTTAGAAAGGCCTAAAAATCAATGCTCTTAGAATGATGTCAAAATGGACATGTGCATAGGCATCATCAACACGAACCCAATGCAACTTGAACAGGCTCAAACATACATCGTATGCTTCTGATATCGCATTTTGTTCGAAAAGTCAAACAAGTAAAAAGTCAACAGCAAAAAAGTCAACATTGACGTTAGCATGATGTATTGATGACATCATCATGCTGACATGGCAGCATGACATGTGGCAGAGGTACAATTTACAGGTCGTACATTTGACGTGGAACAACCAAGAGGTGACACGTGTCACCACTGAAAGGGTGACATGAGGCACGCTCGTACATGTGGACGATAGGTCAGTGGACACGTTGCAGACAGGTGTGTTGATGTGGCGGTTGCTGACTAGGTAGTATGCTGATTGGGAGAATCTTGTGTTGACAAGTGGCATTTTCTCCAGTGAATTAGGAGGTGCCATGTGGCCCAGACTTGGGCTGCCATGTGGCACCTTGTGGTTGGACATTGGGTTCATATGAAATTTTTTTTGGAGCTCATGGGTATCGACCCCGTGACCTGTTGGAGGAGGCAAGTGGTTTGGTAAAGGCTTGAATGCCATTGCTCCATGATAGTGCTTGTTAAAGCATAGCCCAATTATAATATTTAAAGGGTTGTAATTTGTTAAATGGGGCGGAAAGGGCTGGGGCTAGGCCGCAGCCCATGGATTTATGCAACCCCATGTGTCTATGCCTCAGTAAATGTGCACAGGGATTTAGAGGTTAGCCCCGGATATCAGGATGGTACATATGACCGGTTCCAAATCAGCATTGCGGGCTATCATTAAGCCCTCATTTTCGGGGGTTTCACTATTTGTGTGCCATACGACCAATGTTTACGGAGTAAGGGGTCAGCGCACAACCCTATGGGTTGGCGCTTGGCCATATTAAATTCATATGACCGGGTTTAATGGGGCATGCACCTATTTTGGGGGCTTAGCTCTATTGTTATGGAATAAAGTGGGTTTTTGACCATATCTTTATGGTTTTTATTGATTTTATTAACCGGTTTTGGTTATTTTTCCATATCTTGGTGGATATTGGGCCAAATTGAGTGCCACAAGAAGTGGGATGTTGGGATCTGATCCCTCTACCTCATGGCTATATAAACCAAGCCATTGTGAGGTTTGAAACAAGGAATAAGTAGCAAAGAATCTTGAAGCAAGTCGAGGAAGAACTTGCCAAGGTCAAGTAGTCTTGAGTTGTGCTGAGTAGTTGAGCTTTAGAGGCGGTTTCTGAGAGTTCTACTACTCCGTTTTCAGTGCCATCTATTGCATCAGGTTTCTGAGACAAAGAAAAATATATCTAGTAATTCAGAGCCCTATATGATGTAATTTTAATGCAGATTGTAAAGCATTGAATATTGAATAGAGAAAACCTCCCTCACTGAAGACAAAGGCCCGGAAACGTAGGCGTATTTTGCCGAACTCCGTTATCAACTTCTTGTGTCCAATTTTTTTTATGGTTTTCTTAGTTATGTGATCTGATATTCTCTTCATAATATAAGCTTGTTTGTTGTCTTTATATTCACATGCATCGTCAGAAAAAGGTCTTGATAAAATTGAGGTCATAGTGTGTAATTGCTAAGATTTGATTTTTGGATCAGATGGGGTATAAGTTTTTTTTCTTCCTATGACTTCTCTGAGTTCCTTGAATAAGGGAACCATTGCCTTCTTCTCTTTGAGATATTTCCAATAACTATAAACTCATCCAAAACTAAGTTTTGACTCAAAAGTTATGCCCCCCTGAACTTCGCTAGGTATTGTTGTTCAAAGGCCATGTGGCTCCACCTCATTAGTACCATCCTACATGGCACTGACATAACCTTGGTCGTCATCCTCTAGCGATGACATGACCACTAGAGGGGCGGTTACAGGGGGTATTTCTCAGTCTTAGCGAATACCGATCCTTTTCCCTCTATCGCTCTTGTACAAGTTTACAACATCTCCAGAGACCTGAAATACCAAAGTCTCCTTTCGCTTCAAAATCTATGGTGTGGATCGATCCACCCCTAATAAGACTATTGAGATTTGTCTGCACTTAACACCAGATTTAGAATTGATGAGGGAAAGGGTCCCACACTTAATTTTCGACCAATCCCACGTCATCACATGGATCTATCAAGACATGTCACATCACCATGGAGCACATGGGTCCACCCAATCGTAGTTGGATACTACAATGAGGGAGCTTCGATGTTTAACACACCATACTATATCCTCAAATCTCATGAAGTCCCAAAGTCCTAGAGCTCCAAAGTTTTAGAACTCCTGACACATACTCTGACCTTTAATGCTTCGATGTTTGTCCTATGCACCAACATGTCAAATCTCTCAGAGCCCCGAAGTCCCAAAGTCTTGGACTTCTTTTCCACTTACTTCGTCCTTCAACGCTTCGGGATGTTCTCACTCCTTGTGCCTTATGTTTTCCCTAGTAAGACTTCATCAAAGTACTTACGTTGTCCTTCCACTAGTGTATCAGATGGTCAAGCAAGTTTCCTAATGGATCCTCAGATCAACGACTCACAATTCTCTCGAATTCTTCCCCACGATCTAATGGTTGGCGGGATTTCACCACTTCAGGGATTCATGAGGTCGCGACCCTTACCTTTCTTAATACTTCAATTCCCCGAAGTGTTACCTACCAGAGAGGTCATAAGGTGGGGATGACTTCTTGTTGTTGGTTAATGATACCACTTACTCTATTCTTCCACTATACTCTATCTAAAGGTCGAGAATGGACCTGAAGGATCCTTAGATCGACAACCCATGTTACTTCACGACTTCAACAATTGGGGATTCCAACCATTTAACACATTTTTACTCCCGAAGTAGGTCAATGCTGAATTGACCATAGCGTATATCCAATGGTCAGGGAAGATCTCGATGTTTCTTGGATCCATGTCTCACATTACTTCGCAACTGAAAATTTGGTTAGGGTTTAATGATAGGGTGGATCCCATGATAACTGATTAGAAACTTCCAATTTCCTTTCAAACTCTATGGTAACCATGTCAACCGGTTTCCTTCAGCAGGATTAGAGTGTTGTGTAGTTCTAACATCTCGGAGCCCCGGACATTCGAAGTCTCGAAGCCCATATAGCTTAGCTCCTTTTGAGTGTAGCATAGGGTTCCCGAGGTCCTGGCCATCTGGAAGTTTGACACGCCCCCGAGGGATATACTCTTAAATCTTTAAACAAAATTTGGTTAAGTCCGTGGACTTGAGCCTGAGGTCACTTGGAAAATAAAATGGTTTGAAGGAAGCACCTTTCATCTACAGAGCACGAAATCTATAGCAGATAAAAGGTAATTTTGAGGGATCGACAGGACTTGAGCAATCCCGTAGAGTTTGTCTTGACTCTATATTTGAAAAATTTATCCTTGGGAAATCCCCTTGAGGATTTTCCAACCAGCACAGAGGCCAAATCCTTATGCCCCAAATTCATTTAAAAACCCATTACTAACAGTTCTCATTTTATAGACAAGAATAGGTAGAAAATCCTTGACAGAATATAAGATTCAAGCTTTACTTCAGATATTTCAGGATAATTATAATCAATTGTGCAAGGCATGCACCAAAATTTTCATCCTACAATCACTCGAAGGTAGGAGTTTACAAATGAAAACAAGCATTATTACTATTAATCATGCAATTTACATATCTAACACAATCAAAGACGTCCAAATCACGCATTTCAATTCAATTACACATAATATGTGAAATACTTATCTGTATTGTAAGTTAGATCTACCAAATTGACTATGGGTGTTCTCCTTTCCACCCAAATGTAGGATTAGATGCATTCACTCTTAGCACTCTAGGCACCCCTGTGCCAAGCCATGATACCGCCAGGGAGTTCTCTCTTTTCCTTGGGTCTTCTACAAAATCCTGGAGGTCACTCCCCTTTTTCCACAGGAAGCTAGCAGTCCAGTTTTCTGTCCACCAAGCAAGGGAGCTTGTCGTGATCTCTCACTCAATCATGCAGCTACGTTTATGATCTTTATTAGAAAATACTATCCAATCTCTCATGTAACCAAAACAACTTATTTTTTCAGTTCTTCTTCTGAATTCGAGAGCCTCACTTGCTCTACCTCTTTCTGAATGGTCCTCAGACCCATTCATGTGTCTCTTCATCTTCTAGGGTGTTTTTCTCCTCTCCCAGGAAGGTTCTGGACCCGTCCTATTTCTCCTGCCAGAAGGAACTCAGGTCAATATGGTCCTCCAGGAAGACTGCACTCTATGGTACTTTGGGCTGAAAATTTTCTTTCTTCTCAACTAGGCCCTCTATGCTTCCATTCATTGGGGTATTTGGTTGTTCAAACACCATTCCTTTTGTCATTAATTGCTTTTTCCTTGGGATCAGGATGCGACTTATTATTCCAGATAAAATATTTCAGCAAAGAGGATTGGTTCATCTTGGCATGATGAACCCTCTCTATAGGTTTCATCCCTCTTCCCTCTACTGGTATCATGGCTAGTACTTCAAGGCTCCACCCCCACATTCATTTTTTGGCAATCTAAACAATAATACATTTACATTTTTCTCATGCCATGGAATGGTAATCATAAGTAATGATTAATTACAAGCTCGGTGAAACATGGGTATTAAAATTCCCTCCCCCTTCAAAGGAACATTGTCCTTAGTGTTCTTTCTCAATAACACTTATCATTCCTTTGTCATTCAACTGCTTCAACATTACCTTCTTCTTTTCCCTCATAGTCTGGTCCTTTTCCAAATCCTCAACATTCATCATATGCCTACAAAATTTCTAACAACAAGCATGTCAATTCACAATTTTGTGCATAACCATTTTATTACTGTTCATAATTTAAGAGGAAATTTTCATAATCCATCACAATAATTATTTGTGGATTTCATGGATCTGCATCCATATGGCTGTCTCGTTAACTTGGCGCACTGTTTTCCCTAACATAACCATTGTGTGCATGTTCCCAACCAATAATTGAAACGAATTATTAAAGTGTCCTATTCCTTGCGGTCACCTACCCTCCAAGATCATACTCGGACATCCCCTTCTCTACTATATAGTCCCTTAGGAGATCTATCTTTCCTTACCAAGGATTTCTTGCACAGGAAGAGCTTTAGGGACTTCATCGAGCCTTACAGTCGAGGCATCCCTTAGACTTTCTTTGCTGAGGCGTCCCATAGAGGTTTGGCTCAGTAGGCATTGGTCTTCCTTATGGGCTTACTTCTACTTCCATATCCAAGACCCTTCTTCCCGCAATTCCATCTTCACACAGAAAAAAAAGTTGTTAATTCTCATGCACATTATATCTTCAAAATTGTGCATACTAACAATAAAATCATTGTCATCTCTTCAATGGTACAAAGAAAAATGAAATATCCTTATTTATGCATGCATCATTTTAGCATGCCAAATTTTCCAAATGCAATTCAAATATCAAATGAATTTAATCAATGTGCCAATGTTCATGGCCACATTCATACCCAATGCAACCTTGCATTGATTTCAAGTTTTCCACACTTTATGAAAAACACTTTTCCATGGTGTGTTGGAGTTCAACCAACCTCTTCACCATAAGGCTTATTCGTTTTGGTTCATTACTACAAAAAGACTACAGTTCCTGCTACAAATTGATCATGTCCTCAATTTAACATATTATAATATGAAACCCAGGTTGCATATGGTTGCATCTAAACACTTATTGGCAACCAATGGTACCAACACTCATGGCCAACCACTTCCTTTCTTTAACACCTTTACAATTTAGGTAGAGTATTGGAAGGACCTCCTTCCTTAATGGGAAATATATTGTATGTCCTCTTATGCAAGCATTCATTTCCTCAATGCATTCAATTCAATGTGCTACTTATGAGCACTTTTGTTCCCAATGACTCTTGATTAGTCAATGTACCCATGCCACTACTTATTCATGAATTTTATTGCAAGGATTCTAAGTCATCCTTGATTGCATAGATTTCCTCTCTTTATTATTCAGATTCTTCTTTCCTGAATATTACCCTGCTTGGGTAGCTATGGCAGAGAACAACCACTCAAAATTATTTTCATATCATTAAGATAATGAAATATTTTCAGAAGGGATTCTCACCAAATCCCTTTTCATTCTAATGTCATATGAGCATGAAATATTTTATACCCATTCTGGTTGCTAGCACCCTCTCTGATGTTACCTCATCAGTGGTGCTTCATGGATAATTTTTAATGTCCTTTCAAAAAATTTCAACAACAAACTTATTGTATTCATCCCTTGTTTGAGGTTGTCCATTACTAGCAACTGTCTTTCCCAACAACTCCAATTTATTTCTACACACGACATACATCGCAATTATATTAGTCGTCATGCAAAATAAAAATGCATGTACCATATAATTTAAATCAATAAAACATTTTCAGATATTCCCCAACATATCTCTATGCACTCTACCACATTACTTCTTAATATGTTAGCTAGTGTAGTCACAATCCAATTTTCACATGTATCTATAGTTATACAACTATCAACATCCTCATGCTAAAAACATTTACATGTATCAACATATGAATTTCTCATTCTAGAGAATCTCAAAAGAAAACAAGAAAGGATTCAAGGGGCTCTTCCCTTATCCAACTTCTTCTACACAACCCTAGACTTCCAGTCCGACTGAATTATCTTCCAACGCCTTTCTGCCTTTACTCATTCATGGATTTAACCAAGTTTATACATGTTTGTTCATTTTTTCCCCTCTTACCAGCTGTACTTGTTGTTGCGTATTTTTTGTCACCCGAGTGAGCAAATTAGAGATGCTTACAAGCCCAGTTGGGTTAGCTAGGCAAGACAACAGTAAAGGAAGTGGTTATAAATATAAAGCATTCAAGATAAACAAAAAAATAAACTAACAACAATAAAAGGAGTTAAACTAGAGTGCATAAGATCATTAGAACAAGAAAGAAACAAGACTCATGCCACCAATGGAAAGGAGTATATTAGTGGAAGAAAAAACGCCGAAGAGAAAGTGAGACTTTGGGTCCCCTCTTCCTCCAAGGGAGGGCTCTTGAACCCCCAAGATTGAGCTATTCTTACAACTTGAAAACTTGAAAGAAATGGTGAAAGAATCCCAAGCTAGTTCACTCAAAAGGTGATGTGAAAAGCTCAAATGGAATGGTGCTAGTATGCTCTTGATGAGAAGAGAGGATTCTCCAAGAGAATAGAAGCAACATAACCTTACAAATGAATTCCTTGAAAATGTAGTGCACCCATGGCCTCTTTTTATAGCATAACTTAGAGGTATTGTGCAACCAACTTTTAGTGTGAAAAGGGGTTGTTTAGGGCATCTTTAGGTCTTTGACCAGCCACCCAGCCGGATCCAGCCGAGATTTGGATGTCAAATCGACTTGGAAGCTCAACCAGAAGTGGGTGGGAGGCCGACCAACATCATAAATGTGTTGTTCTCAGGTGTGTGTAGCTTTTAGTGTCCACAGTCATGCATCGTGCGCATGTGCACTTTTCTTGTGTTTCTTGATGGCGCATGTGCGCGCGCGCCCTATATAGTCACAACGCATCTAAATTTTATAATTGATTGTATAGTTTTGGATCTTTTGGAAATGAATTTTGGTAAATTTGGTCCATGGGTGAACTAATAGCTTCTTGGAGAGGTTGGATTCTTGTAACCATTTGCAGACGAAATTTCAGTGATAACAGATACCCCCTGATGGATGAGGTTAGGAGCATACGTATAGCTGAAATTCATCAATGTTTCTTCTACTGAGAGTACCATTGAAAGAAAGAGAAATAATGAGAGTGTCAAGAGCGACCCGTTGGAGGGGGAGGGGAACCTGTAGGACCCAAAACCTTTCACAAGGTGTGAAAAATAAAAATGTGTACAAATGAGGCAGACATGCCCCATGGTCATGTCATGTAACTCAAAAAGGTGTAATACAATAAATGAAGTTGTGTGTTGGTGGAGATGACTAAAGCGCCCTCGGGAGCATGTTGATAATAGCAAAGGATAATTATGATGGTGAAAAAACTCTAAAAAGAGGCGATGACACCTAAGAAGTGTCACTGATTCGCAGACATTGATGTCCTAACAATGTTCAGAGTTCTTTGGTGAATATAAAAAACAACTACAATAGTCACAAAGTAATACCCATCGCAACATGAGAAATTGTTGAAGTCAAATGTAGTGGGGGTCAATGACAGTAGAGAGCAATGATGGTTCTCTCTGTGCCATCCGAGACTCCTCATTGTAAAGGTAATGAGATTTAAGATACTGTCGCCTGTCTGGAAACTGTGTTGATGTCGACAGAAAGGGAGACACAACTTTGAGAAGAGGAGGGCTTCATGAAATCCACTAGATAAAGTCAGGAACTGAGGAGTAACATGGATGAAGTCCAGGAGTAGTGGGACTCCAGGTTTCCCTTGGTTGGGGAAATACGTAGAGTGGCAGCAACCATGAAACTGATTCTAGCATCAGGGGGACAACTAGATGAGGGTAAATTGTGCCAGAGGTGTGACAAAATGGACAAAAATAGAGATCAAAAGGTGTATGGACTATAATATGCTCAGGGTTTATGGATAATGTCATCGATGGAAGGAAGTGAAAAAATTCCCCAACTAAGGGCGACAGGGGTTGCTTTTTTGGAAAAGGAATGTCACTAAAGGCGACAGCATAAAGCTATGTAAATGTGGGAAAAAGGTTTTGTACAATTACTGAAAGAATAAAGAATAATTTGGGATAAGTGTACAAGTACAAAAATGGGTGCCCCAGTGCAATATGGCTTGGCCTGTGGGGGCGCAAGTTGCGTGCAGAACAGGTGGAGGGTGGGGCCCCCATAGGTGGGTTTCTGTATGAGGTAAATGAATGGAGGAAAATATACAGATGGAAAAACTGACTGTGGATGAAATGGATGGGTAATGATACTACGGAGGTGCAGTCAAAATAAAGCCATGATGAGAAAAACTGGGAGTCCATTGGGAAAGCTAGCAAAATGAGGAGAAGGAGTATGTGGCTGATTCTCGAAAATGTGTAAGACTATCGGGACTCCCATTCCTAAAGGGTGAAAACAATATGAGTGTCAAAGTGCCAAGGGGGACTAGGAATGGGACAACTCATGTGGGGGAGAGTGCTACCGGGTGACAGTACTAAAATGCAGTGGAGGTGACAGTATTGCAAAGATGGATATAGGGACCCTAAAGGCAAATTTCAGAGGGTGTGACTGGAGATGCAATTGAGATTCAGAGGGAATGATTATATATTATATGCCAATGTCGATTGTATACTTGAAGGGGCATGCTGGTGTGTGATGACCAAGTACCTGCACACATGACAACCAAATACCTGACGTGAACAATATCTGAAGATAATCGAACATATAACTGTTGATTTGATAATTTTGAGCATGAGCATGCATACTTGAGTGGGGTATGGAAAAATGGCTCCCCGGGGGATAAGGATGAAAAATGGCTCGGGGACTGTCTTGATGTAGATGGTGGGGTGTTGATCCTGTGGCTGAAGATGGATCGAAAAATGGACGCTCGGAGCTCCCAGAATGGAGTCTGGATGGTTGGAAAAAAGGGCCTATATATAGCTGTAGGGCCCACATTGCCACCTCATTTGTACTTGCTGCTATAGTGGTTAGAGAGGAGATTGCAGAGCAGATTCAGAGATTCTGGGAGTTTGAAGATGTTGATCCTGGAGGTGTGAGAGTCACGTTAGTGGTCTTATCCTCCTATACAGTAGTTAGGTGTCAATTTTTGAGGTAGGACTGTATGGATGGCCGTACAGTGGTGTTTTTGGGGGTGTGGCCCCTCAAATGCGCGGGTGATCGATGGAGACCTGTGCACAAATGAACGGTTGTACTGGGCGTAGTCGCGCATGGGGGTACACTAGTGGGGAAATTAGGTGTGCATGGGATGCGTGCTTGTCCGAAACACAGCCGCGCATATGGGTGCAACTGTGTTGCTGACAGTTGCACATGAGTGCGCAACTGCATAGTGAACATGAATGCATTCGATGCACACCTATAGGTTTGACAGGAGTGGCCACATGCGTGCCTGTGGGATAAAAAGGTGTGCATGCGTGTGCGCCTGTGGGGAAAACAAACGCGCCTTTGAGGCAAAGATGAGAAAATTCTCTCTCTCTCTTTTTTTTTTTTTTGG
>JZKD02S2167068.1:1129232-1148832 GCA_000966675.3 Picea glauca | reverse complement strand
TTGTGGAGGATATGTCTATTTTCTGACTGGGCTCCCTTTTTTGGGCACCCTGTTGTCGGCCGAGCCAGTGGTAGTTGGAGATGGGTAGTTGGCTACCCTTGCCCGAACATATTGTTCGGGGGGTGATTTTATGTCTGGGTTAGTGGTGAGGATTGGGGTGATGGATGCCCTGGTACATGATTGCATGGCAGGGATGGTTGTGAGAGTGTATGGGTCGCTCACGACTCAGCATATTAGTGGTGGCCAACTGAGGATTATGCAGTGGGCACTCAGGGGTGAGCATTTCGCCTGGGGCTTGATGCTACACGCCAAGATGGTGGGACAACTTACTAGGTGTCGGGTGACCGACTCAGGGGATTTTTCCTTTGGATCTATCCCGGTGGCTTGGTTTCTAGAGAGGGTGCCGATGTTGTGCCTGAGAGTTTTGTTAGACCTACCGGGATTGTGAGAGCCACGACTATGGCGGTGGTCGACGATTTTGGTTCGACATGGGGGTGGGTAGGGTGGCCACTACTTCATGTCCGATGCTGCACAGGTGTGGCATCGGATGCCACAGGTCATTTTGTAGTTTCCATACAGTGGAGTAGATTTTTGTGATGACCCTGAGATGATATTACCTCCGGGAGAGGTATTCGATCATCGAGGTATGATGTTATTTTTGTTGGTTTTTTATTTGCTGAGATAGTATAGCATATGGGTTGATATTTGGATGGATGTTGATGGTATCATGTGTTTGTTTGTGTAGATGTGGGACCATGTGGACGTGAAGTCAATCTGACCAAAGAGAAAGCCTGCCAGAGGCTTATGAGACCACTGCAGGGGGATCCACGAGCAGGGGAGAGACGACGATGAGAGGATGCTGGGGCGAGACCTGGTGATGATGATAGAGTGTCTAGGAGATGCCATTATGATGATCCCGGTGTAGGGATGTCACATGCTCGTCCGGACGAGGATGGGGGAGAGTTTGATGATTTCTGTCGTCGATTAGAGGTGGTGCTATGGGGAGTGCTCAAGGGGATGTGGGTGTGGATCCAGGATGAGGGGATCCTGGAGCAGTGTATTGGGCTGCCGACAGAGTCGCAGACCTTGATCCATCGATTAGTTGTAGCCGGAGCTGCGATGACTGGGCCGTTTCCCCCAGGACCTGGGGGACCTACAACTAGTGGGGTACCATCGCCAGAGGGAGGACCTAGTGTTGGAGCACTAGAGGTACCCTGAGGGCTGTTAGATATGTATTTTTGTGTTTGATATAGGTTGATGAGCCCATTTTGTATAGTTGTGAAATCCATTTTTGTACTGATAGGGATGAGATGACTCACCTGCCTATGGGCAAGGTACTATTTTTGTAAACACTTTATGACATGTGGACCGATATATATATATGGATATACATTTCTGGATCTTTGTGTACATGTGTGATGTGTTTGATGATTTTTTAATGTTGATTATGATGTCTAATCTATATGCTGTGATAGACATCTGATAGTTTTTGTGTGTGTAAAGGTGTCTTGATGTAATATATGCCAATCTAGTATAATGTTAGCCATGTTATTTTCTATTTGATTGAAATGTCTTGGGATATGTGTAAATGTAATGGGATCAAAATGTCGAGATAAAGTCTAACCTGCAGGTATTTGCGAAAGAGGCAAGGATCACAGACACGATATACATTGTTGAGCTGAAGGACGACAAGTAGGGAATCTAATAAGATGCTAAGGTGAAAAATATGACGATGATTGGCCTCAACGAGGAGACCAATGATGACGGTGTACTCTACTTGATTGTTGGTGGCTGAGCCTAAACATATGTCGTTGGTGTGGAGCAAGTCATGTGAGGGCGAATAGAGGGCCCAAGTAGTCAAAGCGAGATTTTGTGTCCAGCAGCTAGCTCCGTTAGCGTAACTGATGTGGTAGGCCAATGGAGGTGGCATCTGTCAATAACATGAGTGATAGATTAGACGGGAGGTATGGAAAAAAGATTAAAAACACTACAAAAAGAAATAACCTAGTGTAGAATGACTATGCTTAGGTGAAAAATTTCTTTAAGTAAAGCCCGTTGATGGGTTCTTTAAGAGGGTGGCCCTCGGGGGAATCCAATATGTATGGAAATTTAGTGAGGCAATGTTGGATGATATGAGTTCCATGCCATAGTGACTCGAACTTGCCATGGTCGAGGGTATCATGAGTGATATAATAAGAAAGGACGAGGTCGCCTTCGTGAAATGAGCGAAGGTTGACATGGCGATCAAAGTTGGATTTTGACCATTTTTTGGCGGCCTCATTGTTCTGTAATGAAGATCGACGATCTTCATCCAAGGATTCTAAGTTCAACAAACAATGCTCCATTGGGGAAGTATCGGGTAATAGCTCAATCGCAATGCGTAAGGTGGGAATTTTGCACTCGATAGGAAGAGTGGCCCCGACCCTATGGACTAGATGAAAAGGTGTGAAACCAGTGACAGTTTTCACAGCCATACAGTAAGCCCATAGCGCGGAAAATAAAATATGATGCCAATTGGTCTTATGTTTGTTAACCATGCGCTGCAACATGGTTTTGAGGACCTTGTTAACTGCTTCGACCTGTCTGTTGGACTGAGGGTAGTATGGTGAGGCAAACTCATAAGAGAAGCCTAACCTGAATGAGAGTTCGACAAAAATCTCATTCTCGAAGTGTTTCCCGTGATCAGAGACTAGTTGGAGTGGTACTCCAAAGTGAGATATGACGTGGTTAAAGAAAAAATGCATTGTTGTGTCAGCGGTGTTGTTGATGGTAGGCATGGCTTTATCCCACTTTGTGAAGTAATCGATGGCAACGACGATGTATTTGTGTCCATTGCTGGATGGAGGGTTGCAAGTCATGAAGTCGATGCCCCATTTACAAAAGGGGCCTGCAGTAATGACTGGATGTAGAAGAGCAGGTGGTGCTTGTGCTTTGTTGGCATAAAGCTGGCATTTATCACATCGCTTCATGGCATGAATGCAATCATGAAATAATGTAGGCCAAAAGTAACCTGCATGGATGATCTTCTAAGTGGTGGACATCCCTGAGAGGTGGCCCCTGCAAGCACCACTGTGGCAGTCGTTCAAGACTCTATCGGCCTCATAATTAGTCAAGCATTGATGAAGTATGGTGTTGACCCCTCGTCGATATAAGATATCTCCGATGAGGAGGTAGCAGGGGGCCTGATGGCGAATACGTCGACGATCATTTCATGAGAGGTGGTTATCGAACTTTTGGGTACGCAGGTAGATGAGGAAGTCGTCGTACCAAGGGTCATTTGATGAGATGTAAAAGAGATGTTCATCGGGGAAGTCAGTATTGAAAGGGGTATTGGTAGTATCTGAGGGAAACATTGTGATGAGTTTGGTGAGGACGAGGGATTTCTTGCTCTTGGGTGTTGAAAATTCGAGATCGTACTCCTGAAGGATGATGATCCATCGAGAAAATTTACAGTTAATTTGTCGACAACTGAGAAAGTATTGCATGGGGTTGGAATCTGCTACGACTTTGGTTGTTCGAAGCAGAATGTAATGTCACAGTTTCTAGACTGTGAGAATGACTACAAGGGATAGTTTCTCTTGGTGATTGTGTTTCAAGGGTGTCCCTGAGAGGTTTTTACTAATGTAGTAAATGAAATGATCATCATCATCATCCCCTATTTGAACGAGAACTCCTGCTACTGAGATGACTGAGGATTATATGTAGAGGATATAGTCGCGGTTGTAGTCGGGTGGACTAATCAAAGGGGCATTGGAGAGTGTCATTTTAAGATCATCAAAAGCTGTTTGGGCATGTTCATCCCAGTGGAATGGTATGTTGTGGCATATTAAGCAAAGGAAACCGTGTGCTCGAGTGGCGTAGTCTAGGACAAATTTCCGTAAAAAGTTATCTTTTCCTTGTAGGCTCTGCAGTTGGCACAAATTTCGAGGAGGGGGAATTTCCGTGATAGCTTGGAACTTGAGGGGATCCACGGTAATACCACTTTGGGAAATAATGAACCCAAGAAGGTGGCCAACAGTGACACATAATACACACTTGAGGGGGTTCAAGCGGATGTTGTACTAACAACACCTTTGGAAGATGATTCGTAAATCATCAAGATGCTGAGTGCATTTTTTGGATCGAGCTGTGAGGTTGTCCAAGTATGTGAGGATGATATGAGACAGATCATGAAAGATATATGTCATAGCTTGTTGGAAAGTTGTACCAGTGTTCTTGAAGCCAAAAGGCATGACACGATATGCAAAAGTACCCCAAGGGGTGGTAAATGCGGTTTTGTATTGACCGGCTGGATGAATTTGGATTTGGTTATAGCCAGAGAAACCGTCCATGAAGGATAAAGCTTTGTGGCCTATGCAGTCATCGATAATTTGATCGATGAAAGGCGTTGGAAAGTTGTCTTTTGGACAGGCGTGATTGAGATCGTGAAAGTCCATACATACACGGATGGTTCCCTATTTTTTGTTAACGGGGACAGGGTTGGAGACCCATGACGTATAGGCGATGGGGTATATGAAACCAGCAGCGCGTAATTTGTCGATCTCATCTTTGATGGCTGCTTCTTTGGATGGGTGTAGTGGCTGCAGGTTTTGGTGGACAGGTAAGATATCAGGACAAGTGTCTATTCGATGTTCGACGATAGAGGGGTCAAGGTCAGGCATCTCTGTGTATGACCAGGCAAAAATGTCCTGGTATTCCTGGAAGAGAGCTTTGTAGGCAGTAATTTATTCAGGAGTGCATGCGACACCAATGGTGATTTCCTTGACGACTCCATTTTTGATGGAAATATCGACTTTGATGGTAGGGTAAATGTTGGCCATATTGCCTTCTTCAAAAGCATCAGGGGCAGGGATAGGGTTGTTGAACCAGTCGATATGCCCTGATGGGATAAAATCCTTGGTTTCTACTGCATATATGGGGTGTTGGTTAGGTGGTGCGAAGGCTTCTTGTTAAAGGAAGAGCACTCTGTGGTGTAGCGCATCCCATGGGCAGTCGGGGGTCATTAATTCCTCGAGTATGTCCTCATCACAGTGGAATTGGTGGGAATACAAGGGATCTAAAAGAGTGATATCAGTGACTGTCACCGTGTGGGTGTCTTTTGGTGATGAAGAAACAAGGGGCGTGACGCAAGGAGATTGTGATGGTTTTCTCAACATAAACCAAATATTGAGATACTGAGGGTTAAAAATGGTAGTCGGGCATAAAATTTCCGTGGGGAAATGAACGGGAGAATTGGGGGGATTTGGGGGTAAATATTGGTATAAATCATCCAAGAACCATGGAGGAGTAGGGAGTGTCACATGTTTAGGAGAAAAGATATGAATAACCTCTGGAGATGGAGTAGGGTTAATCA
The DNA here is from genome assembly GCA_000966675.3 of Picea glauca. Classification (NCBI taxonomy): domain Eukaryota; kingdom Viridiplantae; phylum Streptophyta; class Pinopsida; order Pinales; family Pinaceae; genus Picea; species Picea glauca. The sequence goes on along the minus strand of JZKD02S2167068.1, from coordinate 1,143,479 downwards.
CTAATTCTGTCGACACTGGAGGAGGTGTAGGGTTTTGAATAAGGGCCATTTGGCGATGCCTATATTAAATGATTATAGGACATTGATATGTGAAATGAGCTAAGGATTCAGAGAGAGAGAAAGGGCATCTCATACGTTCGCTGACTGAAGTTGTGACATAATGGATGTCTATGGCATTTGGTGAGGATGATGTAGGTGGGTTGGGTTCTTCCTGGACCCTTTGGTGTATTGTTGTTAATGTCTGTCAGAATTGAGGTAGCGCTGGGCAATGGTGTGTGTAATGGCCATATTTTGAACATATGGCACAAGAAAATTTGGTGTGTATCCCTTTTCTACTTATGTTAGGGGAGGTAACAACAGTTCTTGATGAAGCGACGAGCGGTGATGGTGTTTGATTGAGTTGAATTAGGTTACGCAACTCAGGTAGAGATGGGAATTTGTTGGTTGGGTGTCCATATTTCTCACATAGTGCGCAAGGAGGTTGGACATGTGGGGGTAGGGGAGTAGTGGGCTCTTTCTTTTTACGTCTGCCTGTAGCTGTAGCAGTGGTGGTAGTGAGTGGGAATGATGGTGGTGTTGTGGGAGTAGGTACTAGAATCTGCATCGGAACTCCTTCGGTTTGAGGAGGGAGGGATGGTTGAGGGACCATGGCGGGTGGATGTAGATACCATACTGGAATTGGTAGCACCATATTGGGAAGGGTAAGCGTTGCGGCTACTTGGAAAGCTTGTATGCCTGGTGGAGGGTAAAAGAAGGGGATTTGAGTGATGGCTTGGGGAACTGTCTCACAAACTGAGATATTTACTTGGGGTGAGGTGAAATCGTGAACTAGTGGAGATGACGAGTTCTCAGGAGATTCTTGAGGGAGGAGTTCTGTGACTAGTGGGATGTCATATACAAGAGAAACCTTACTGGGAGGAAGGCTATCCTCAATGTCAGCTCCCTTGGATGAGATGATACATGCCTAATTGGAGGTAATGATCTGTAAGGTGCATAGGAAGGCATGATGCTTTCGCTAGTACTTAAGGTATAAGATGAGGTAGAGGGGGTACCAAAACTTGTTTAAATAGGTGGGCGTATTGTGGGTGTTGGTAGTGGCCCACTAATGGGTGGAGGAAGGGAAACAGTGTATGGTTGTTGATAAGGGGATGAAGGATAATAAGGGAGTCCTCCATAGGCCGAAGGATATTGAGGTGTGTCATACAATGGTGGTTGTTGGGGTTGTGGATTGTGGTGTGTGGTGTTACCAATCAATCCGTCTACTGAGTGAGACATCCCAGGTTTGTCTTGGCCAAATGGCACAGGTCTTGGAAGATCAGGAAGTACTATGTACAAGTATCATGATTGTGAATAAATGAGGTTGTATTGTTGAGCCTTACTGATGGCTTCTTATTCTGATTGAGGGAAGTTTGAATCTACATCTTTACTGAGGAGAGAGACAAGTGATCTGAGAAACCAATCAAGACATTGTTGTTTGGTGGTTTCTACTTTGCACAAACTACGTCGTCGATGCAACTCGTGAATGTGATCGGTGATATGCATGGCTGAGGTTTGTTTACAATAAGAGAGTAGCTCAAGACCATTGTCATGGCAAATTGGTAATTGGAAGAAGGTAAAAAATTCTTTGGCTAAGGACTCGAAAGTCGCATGGGACCTTGATTGTTCGTATACATACCACTTGGCTGATGGGCCAGTGAGTGTGCATTGAAATAGTCGTAGTCAGATGGAATATTCCATGATGTTGTTAGAAGAGCACCATAAGTGGAAAGTCATGACATGGTTGGCAGGGTCGTCTCCTGCCTTTCCTTCAAACTTGTGGATGTCTGAAGGTAGTTTGGTAAGCATTGTGGGCCATGTGGGGTCATGCAATATAGGATCATTTGTGAGTTTTCTTAGATATGGTATGTTGAGAGAAGCCAAATATGGCATATGGAGTGGTGGTGGAGGGTTAGTTCCAGCCATGGTGTGAGTGTTTTGTGAACCTGACCCTTGAGGGGGACTAGGTGGGTTAGTACTTCCCCCTTGAGGGGAAGTTGCCCCCTGCTTCCGTGTAAAGGAGAGCGGGTGGGTGTTTGACCTTGGTAAGTGGACCCAAGTAAAGTGGAACCAAGAAAAGATGATCCTAAGATAGTGGCACTCACAGGGGTGTGAGAAGGTGAGTTCAGTGAGTTGGCGAGACTAGGAACTCCGCCTAAAATAGGAGGGAGATTTAGAAAACATCTAAAACAATGGGGGTTCTATGGGTCCCCTATGATGTCCGACTATCTAAGTGGATGTGTGCAAATGATGATGAGAGAAAATAAATGAACAAGTTCTTTTGTTGTAAGTTCTGGACCTTCAGAATATATTTCACAATTAGATATAATCACAAGGGTGTCATATATAAAGTATTTTGATAAAGAAACATATATGTGAGTAGGTGGATTTTGTTTGCGTGGGAGAACAAAGAAAAAAAATGCTCGTGTCCTAAAATATGTAACGTCTTTCCTCTCAAATAGCACTGGACCTTCCAATAGCACTCAATAGTGGGGTCTGAAGCCACCGAAAAAGGAACTAGTGAAGGATGAAGTAATCAGTTATAATGAGGGTAGAGGGTGCATATCCCGAAAGAACTGGCGATATTTCCCAATAGCCACACAAAATCCGATCAAGGTGCAATTGTAGTCCACAATTGCCACCTAAGTAGATGTCCTAAAATTTGGTCACTAGGTACCTCGGTCAAAGTGCGACATTTAGATTTTTGACCTCAGAAATGGGTCACGGGATGGATCCCATCCAAGAGGTGGGTGCCTCAAGGGGGGACACATAGAACAACTGGACCTCAGCCTTCAACCCTTCACGGGTATCTCCCTGCTTTATGGTGTAGGAACACTTGACTTGGAGGATTTTGAAAGTTCCCTATTTTTCAACCTCTACTATTTTGACGATGTGAGAACCAGATAATGGGGAGTTATTTGGATGCCTATCCTCGAGATCCTACCTAGATTAAAAATTTCTTTTGGCACCCCCTGTGGAGGAAAACTTAGTGAGTTTTTAGAAAATTTTAGGTGTGTTTGTGTGAGATATTGGGGGTCTGAACCAACCTCGTTGAGATTAAAAAGGGAGTGGATAGTTTTGTCGAGAAAAAGGGTGGGACGTTTCAGAATCCCGTTCGAAGAAACTTACTTCAACCTCCACATTTTCTGGATAAAACTATGTGAGTGATTGGTGAACTTTGTGTGTGAACAAGTGAAAGTGTGCCAATTTTTAATAATTTAGGTGTCACCTTGCTGCATGTGGACTTCGCTTGGTCCTTACAAGTGTTGATTACCTAAGTTACTATGTGTCATTGGTATAGCCTTGAGGAATTTTAAAGTCCCTAGGAAACTAGCATGTGGACATGTGGTACCTTACTATTCCTTTAACTCCCTTTTGTGGTTTAATCTAAGAAAGCTTTGAAGCTATCCTAGATTGTGCACATGTGGGCATGTATGGGCCCGTTGCAAAACCTTTAAACTTCCCTAGTGAGTTAATCTAAGAAAGTAAATTTCAACACTATCCTAACTTTGTAGCATGTGGGCATGTCTGGGCCCTTACAAGTTTAAGGTGTGTTTGAAAAATAAACTAAGAGGAGTCCCGAGGGGGTGTTGTCCTCTCCTAAAGATTTTGTCTTTTTAAGGGAGATGAAATTTTCCCTCAACCTCTTTCTGATTCTCAAGATCTCTTTGGAGTGCGAGAGAAGAGCATACTCAACGATTGATATCCAATTTCTGGTCCCAATGCAAGTTTTATATGTGATTTGAAAATGATTCCAACTTATATTCTTAGTCAAAGCAAGCCATCCATGTGGAAAAATGAAAGAAAAAAGAGGAAATAATGGTTTTAACCCCCATAAGTGCCTATGTTTTGACTAATCCCTTTATATGGAGAGGGAACTAAGTGTGATGTTGGTTACAATGTGCATGAAATCAATTTTAAAGAAGGTTGTGGGCCTTCCACAGATCACAAAGAGATTACAATGTGTATTTTTTTCACAGGTGCACGGGTCTCAAAGTAGACAGAGGCACTGTGAGTGACAATGCATGAACTACACGATTTTTATGGGCATGGGTGCACAGAGAGCGCTGTGCAGAGTGATGGGTTTCACACACATGCACTGAAGACGAGTGTGTGGGTGGAAACACCTGTGCACGTCCACCCCACAGCCGTGAAGAAACATTCCGGATGAAATTCTCTCAACTTAGCTTTGAATTTGACTTTTGCAGGTCGGCTTAGGCCGGTTATGGTACCTGCAAGTTAAACAAATAGACAGAAGAGCTAAAATAACCCAAATGGAGGTAGGAAATTGATACCATTCCCTAGCGAAGTCATCAATCTATTGCGTCTCTTTTGTCACTTGAGTGAGAAAATTAGAGATGCTTACAAGCCCAGTTGGGTTAGCTAGGCAAGACAACAATAAACGAAGGGGTTAGAAATATAAAGCATGTAAGATATACAAAAAACTAAACAAACAACAATAAAAGGAGTTAAACTAGAGTGCATAAGATCATTAGAACAAGAAAGAAACAAGACTCATGCCACCAATGGAAAGGAGTATATTAGTGGAAGAAAAGACATCGAAGAGAAAGTGAGACTTTGGGTCCCCTCTTCCTCCAAGGGAGGTCTCTTGAACCCCCAAGATTGAGCTCTTCTTACAACTTGAAAACTTGAAATAAATGGTGAAAGAATCCCAAGCTAGTTCACTCAAAAGGTGATGTGAATAGCTCAAATGGAATGGTGATAGTATGCTCTTGATGAGAAAAGAGGATTCTCCAAGAGAATAACAACATCATAACCTTACAAATGAATTCCTTGAAAATGTAGTGCACCCATAGCCTCTTTTTATAGCATAACTTTGAGGCATTGTGCAACCAGCTTTTAGTGTGAATAGGGGTTGTTTAGGGCACCTTTAGGTCTTTGACCAATCACCCAGCTGAATCCAGCTGAGATTTGGATGTCAAATCGGCTTGGAAGCTGAACCAGAAGTGGGTGGGAGGCCGACCAACATCATAAATGCGTCGTTCTTAGGTGTGCACGACTTTTAGCGTCCACAGTCACACATCGTGCACATGTGCGTTTTTCCTGTGTTTCTTGATGGTGCATGTGCGCGCGCGCCCTGTATAGTCATAGTGCATCTAAATTTTATAACTGGTTGTATAGTTTTGGACCTTTTGGAAATGATTTTGGTAAATTTGGTCCATGGGTGAACTAATAGCTGCTTGGAGATGCTAGATTCCTGTAACCATTTGCGGATGAAATTTCAGTGATAACACTTGTTTCCACAACTGCTCTTTTAAGGCTTATAACTCTATTAAGAAATTCAGAGTTTTAGGGTGAGAAAAGTATTCCTCCTTTTCTCCTTCTTTGCTTATGCAATCTACTCCCTGTTGGGATATCCCTACTCTTTTCCTCGAACAATCTTAGTTATGTTCACCTTAACCTTCTTGGATAAATCAACATGCTACAACAACAAGATTTTTGTTCACAACGAATTATGAACATCTGCTTCTTTCACATTACCATTTAGTTATGATAATGTTCATTTATTAGTCTTCCATTCATGAATTATGTTTTAGAATGTAATCTAGGATATATATATATATATATATATATATATATATATATATATATATATATATATATATATTCTTTCATCCCACTACCCAATTCTCAACAATCATTATGATTGTGACTCTTTTATCTTGATAGAGTCTTTAAACAGTCCCCCCCACAGAGAACTGCTTCAGCATGCAACTTATTTCATATCCATCACTATCTGTGATGGCCTTAACCTTGAGTCAACTTTAGCTTTATCATTTCGTATATTTACCAAATATTCCATAAGGAATATAAAATTGCATTCTTATGATGCATTCCGAATTATATATGCACATTATCCCATTATGATTTCATGCACAATGCTCTTACTACATGATTCAACATACTGTGTCTACTATAGGCACACTTATAGTTTTATTTTCTGTATCTACTGAAATTTAGTTAGCTCATGATTGTTCATGATCACTTACATCCGACCTTTAAAATCCTAATCAGGTTGCCTTTTATCATGACAACATGGAATTCCTTCTCATTCATTCTTTCATCAATTTATACTAGCGTTTCATGAGGGAATGGAACACATTCCCCTCAAGACATCATTCAAAACAAAACTTTCATGACTCTTCAGAATAGAGTAAGCCATGCATCCATGGTATTCATTCAGTCTTGAAAAGTGCAATTCTTGCCTTAAATTTCACCCATTCAGGCAGTCACATCGTGCCTTTAGTATACATATACTCATACAACATATATGTGCATCACGTGCACATTTAATATCATTCATTCATATCCATTTGGTCTTAATATCAGTCTTCATATCAAGCAACCTTACAATGCATTAAATCCATGCACTCAAGTATATACAAGCATAGCTAAACATTCATCATGCAAGCTCATTGCTTGCACCTTTTCCATGTCATTCATACACATGGACATATCAGACTTCCATATCCTTCTACCAAGGATATTACTGCCATTCTTATGACAAGTATCATATAGATACTCAACACTGAGCTTCCCTCTCCATTGAGAGCTTGTTGTCATTCACATGATATCCACATGGCAAGTTTAACATACATAATCATAACTATGACCCCCTTTCCATATGAAAACACCCGACAAGAATGAATTCTTTCATCTGCTACTATAAAATTATTCAACAACCTAGCAATACCATCTGGGCAATTCCAACAGTGCCCAAGGAAACATGACAACTTATCAAGCTTCTTTTTCATGCCTCAAACCATTTTTGTTTAACAAACCTTTTTATCAAGGGAATCCTTTTCTAGATTCCCTCTCACTACTACTTTAGCATACCAAGTCATACTTATATGGCTACCATCCACCTCTGGATGTCAACCTAACCCATTGGTCATCTACAAGTGCTCCAACACTTCCTTTACCACATTCAGGATCAACATTTCATTAACCAATTTACCTCATCCTCATGAGGTAATATGTAATCAACATCATCAACATTTTCTTATGCTACTATAGTCATATAATCACTAAGCATATAATAAATGACCTCACCTTATTTTATATCCAATGACAGACCATAATAAGTATATATATATATATACAATCATGTTATATGCATGCTCCATCTTTTCCATATGCATTTCAACATATCCTCGTGCACCAAGAATTTCTCTTATGCCTATAGTGCAGATACATTCCACTTTCTTACCTCTTGCATAGACACACCCTTAAGTTAATAGGGATACACACTCCCTTAGCACAACCATGAGATTTTTAATTTTCTCATGTCTTTTCACTTCTTCTTTCATGAAGGTTATTCTTAGTCCACAAGGCTCCTTTTTACTTGCTTAACTAAGTTATTCCAGCAACAATTTTCATTCATTATAGGTCAAGTAAATTGACCTTACAATTTCCCATCAATCCCCTAGTCATGAGGGGTTATACATACAAGGTTTAATCTCTTTCATTAAAGAAGCAATTTATTATTTCCAAGGATCCTATCACTTCATGTTCAATTCCTTTAACCACGGGGAATTTTTTTTTCTGTAAGGGTCTTACCTCTCAAATAAACAATAACCAAGGTTTCCAGAGGCTCCAACTACCCACTTTTTTAGGCAACCTTGCCACCTCTTTAGTCCATTCACATCTAATTATTTCTATCAGTGCCTATCATCATCATCCCACTCCTATAGGAGTAGCTATCATTCTACAAAAGAAACAATACACTCCCTCTACTTCACATCCACCTGTAACTTTTCTATTGTGAGAATTTTCCAAAAGGAAACCTCAACCAAGGGGCTTGTGCAGATAATAGATAAAATTTCCCAACGCAAGGGAAATTTTCTAACAGGCTTGTCTTTGCCTTGTTACCAATCCTATGGATGATTCCTGGCCCATCTAGGCCTAGTGTTTAATTTGTTTTATGATATATAGGGTAGGTTAGGATTCCCTCCCCCTTAAAGTTTTTCTAATAAAATTTTAATCGACTCTTCTATGATCCCATGCAAGCCAAATGTTGTAACCTAGCTCTGATACCACTCTATCACACACCCAACCCATTAAGTACCCTTTTAAGGGATGGGGTATAAATTTTTCTCCTTCCTACAACTTCTCTGACTTCCTCAAATAAGGGAACCTTTGCCTTCTTCTCTCCGAGAGCTTTCCAATGACTATAAACTCGTCCAAAACTGAGTTCTGAGTCAAAATTTATGTCCCCTTGAACTTCTCAGGGTATAATTGTTCAAATTCCATGTGACAACCACGTGGATCCACCTCATTTGTACCATCTTACATGGCACTAACACGACCTTGGTCGTCATCCTCTAGCGATGAGATTGCCACTAGAGGGGTGATTGCAAGGGGTGTTTCCTGGTATTCGTGAATACCGAGCCTTTGTCCCTCCGTCGTTCTTGTACAGGTCTAAAACATCTTCAAAGAATCAAAGTCCTGAAGTATCCTTTCACTTAAAAATCTATGGTGGGGATCGAACCAACCCTAGATCCAACTATTGAGATTTATCCACACTTAACACCAGGTTTAGACTTGATGAGGGAAAGGGTCCCACACTTAATTCATGAACAATACCACATCATCACGTGGATCTATCCAGGCACTTCACATCACCATGGCACACGTGGGCCTGCCCAATCAGAGTTGGACACTACAAAGAGGGAGCTTTGGTGCTTCAACAATTCGACGTTTAACACACCATCATGTATCCTCGTATATCTTGAAGTCCAGAGCTCCAAAGTTTTGGAACTCTCGCCACATACTTCGATCTTCAACGCTTCGACATTTTTCCTATGCACCAACATGTCAAATCTCCCGGAGCCTCAAAGTCCTGAAGTCTCAGACTTGCTTGCCACGTACTTCGACCTTCGACGCTTTGGGATGTTCTCACCCCTTGTGCCTTACGTTTCCCAGAGTAATAATTTGTTGAAGTACTTATGTTTTCCTTCCACTAGTTGATCGGATGGTCGAGAAAAGTTCCTAACAAATCCTCCGAAAAATGACTCACAATGCTCCCGAATGCTTCCCCACGATCTAATGGTTGGTGGGATTTTACCACTTCGGGGTTCATGAGGTCACGACCCTTATCATTCTTAATCCTTCAATTCCCTCAAGGGTTACCTACCAAAGAGGTCATTAGGTGGGGATGACTTCTTGTTACTGGTTAATGATACCACTTACTCTATCCTTCCACTATACTTGATCTAACAATCGAGATGGGCCCCGATCAAGGATCCTTAGATTGACGACCCACATTACTTCATGACTTCGACATTAGAGAATTCTAATTGTTTAACACCTTTTCACTTCCAGAGTAGGTCAACGCCGAATTGAACGTAGTGTATATCCAATGATCCAGGAAGATCCCGATGTTTCTTGGATCGATGGCTCACATTACTTCACGACTGGAAAGATGGTTAGGGTTTAATGATAGGGAAGATCCCATGATAACTGATAAGAAACCACTAATTTCTGGTCAAACGCTCTGGTAATTGTGTTATTCGGTTGCCTTTGGCAAGATTAGAGTGTTGTGAAGTTATAAAATCTCGGAGCCCCATACCTCCGAGATTAGAGTGTTGTGAAGATTAGAGTGTTGTGAAGTTAGAGGGTCCTGGCCATATGGAAATTTGACAAGACCCCGAGGGGATATACTCTTAAATATTTAACCAAAATTTGGTTAATTCTGTGGACTGGAGCCTAAGGTCACTTGGAAAAAAAAATGGTTTGAAGGAAGCACCTTTCGTCTACAGAGTTCAAAATCTATAGTAGGGAAAAGGTAATTTCGAGGGATCGACAGGACTTAAGCGATCACGTAGAGTCTGTCCCAACTCTGTATTTGCGAAATTGATCCTTGGGAAATCCCTTTGAGGATTTTCCAATCAACACAGAGGCCAAATCATTATGCCCCAAATTCGTTGAAAAACCCATTACTAACAGTTCTCGTTTTATAGAAAAGAATAGGCATAAAATCCTTGAAAAAATATAAGATTCAAGCTTTACTTCAGATATTTCAGGATAATTATAATCAACTGTGAAAGGCATGCACCAAACTTGTCATCCTACAATCACTCGAAGACAAGAGTTTATAAATGAAAACAAGCATTATTTCCATTAATCATGCAATGCCCATCTCTAAGACAATCAAAGATGTCCAAATCACACATTTCAATTAAATTACATAGAATATGTGAAATACTTATATATATTGTAAGTTAGAGCTACCAAACTTATTGTGGGTGTTTTCCTTTCCACCCAACCATAGGCTAAGAGGAATTCACACTTAGCACTCTAGCCACCCCCGTGCCAAGCCATGATACCACTAGGGAGTTCTCTATTTTCCTCGGGTCTTCTGCAAAATCCTAGAGGGTACTCCCCCTTTCCCACAAGAAGCTAGCAGTCCAATTTTTTTTCCACCAAGTAAGGGAGACTTCCGTGATCTCTCACTCAATCATGAAAATCCATTTATCAACTTGATTATAAAACATTGACTAGTCTCTCTTGTAACCATAACAACTTAATTTTCCAGTTCTTCTTCTGAACTAGAGAGCCTCAAGTGCTCTCCCTCTTTTTGAATGGTCCTTAGACCCATTCATGTGTCTCTTCTTCTTCTAAATTGTTTTTCTCCTCTCCTAGGAAGGTTCTTGAATTTTCCTATACCTTCTTCTAGAAGGAACTCAGGTCAATCTGGGCCTACAGGAAGACTGCACTATGTGGTACTTCGGGATGACATTTTTCTTTCTTCTCAGCCAGGGAATCCATGCTTCCATCATTGGGGTAGTTGGTTGTTCAACCACTGGTCCTTTTCTCATTAACTGATTTTTCCTTGGGATCAGGATGCAACTTATTATTCCAGATCAAATATTTAAGCAAAGAGGATTGGGTCATCTTGGCATGATGAACCCTATCTACAAGTTTCCTTCCTCTTTCCTCTAGTGGTATCATGGATAGTACTTCAAGGCTTCACCCCCACAGTCAGTTGTTGGCAATATAAACAATAATACATTTACATTGTTCTCATTCCATGGAGTTTTAATCATAACTAATGATTAATTACAAGCCAGGGGAAACAAGAGTATTACACACGACGATAAAGTGGAGGGTTTTGTTGTTGGTGAATTGGTTGGGAAAGAGGGAAGTGGATCATGGGGAAATCCAATGACGAAGAGGAGGGTGGTGGGTACCACATCAATGACATCAATGTCATGTTGGATGGAAAAGGAGAGAGGGGGACACATTGATGTCACATGGAAGAGAGGTGGGAAATGTGATATTCAACTTAGGAAACTTTGGGAGACCATAAATTTTGATCTGGAAATCAGATTTAAGTATGGTTACAGTCGTTGGAAAAATTTCAATGAGTAGAATTCAACTATGAGGTTTAATTAAAGAAAATAATAAAATAAAAGAGAGGGAAATCTTGATAAAGAAAGGGAAGGATAAAAGGGGAAGAAGATCAAAGGATTCCCCCACATGCATCTCAATAATGGAGCAATCATGAAGAAAATATATCATGCTAACCTATTACTGCAACGAAAAAAGGAGACGAAATTATTTATGTGATTAAGAGCTCATTCACCAATATATCGAAAACATTATATTTTAAATCAAACTCATGAATAAGTCTATATTTTGAAGAGCATGAAGATGAGAGGTTTATCGAAGGAAATCATCTTTGATCTATATTAAATAACTATCATGGTTGTTTCATGCATCTAATATCCAACACATAGAAAGGATTAATGAAGTTATGAATCAAGTTAAGATTTATCCAATATATGAGAGTATGTAGATGAAGATGTTAATCACCATATACTAGCAAGCTTTGAATAAGTCATCCATGGAAATGATTAACAACCTACATCAAACTCATTCAATACATGTACTAGACCATCAAACCTTGCAACCATATAAAATCATTAAACACTTGGTGTTATGAGGAAAATCACTATATGGCATGGGGTAAACCACGAAAGACAGAATGACTGCAGAAATAAACTCTAATCCAAAGTATGCTATATACATGAAAATGATAACAAGACAAGATAAAGAGCCTACCTCGTCCGGACGTTTGATGAAGTCCATCATTGAGCACTTGAATCAAAGCTTTACACCTACAAATTGTTCTCAACAACCAAGATACACAAGCATATGGTGATAATATATAATGTTATCACATATAATATTATAATCCATCAACATTCATAACAAATACACCCATGGAATAACAATTCAAATATTTGCAAGATATTAATTGGACGAGAAAAAAATATTTATATTAAAAAATGATAAAAAAAAATATACAAGTGATAAAATTCCATTTCGGCACGTCTCAGAACCGAGAAAATAAGTTCCTTCCAGTAGGGCCTCCACCACTTCAATCCTCCACCAAAGGCAAGCTCATGTAAGAGAGACAATGAGGTTCTCCATCAAAGAGGAAAGAGCTTGGGGGTTAAACAATGTGTTCAGACTTTAAAGGACAAAGGGATGCAGACTCAATATGAAGTGAATAATTTCTCCAAAGTAACTTTGCTCTCAAAAGTTGAATTCTCTCCTCCTTCCATAGTTTGGATATGGCCCAATTTATATCCTTCAAATGGAACTGAAGGGTTGAGTCAGAATGTTTCCAGTAAATGGAAGGTCAAGGATCATGGATCTCGTGATGTGACATGGAAACCTAACACAATTTTTAATTTTGAACCCGATGTATGTGGGCTGTAGTGGTCCAACCTACGTATACACATGCTGTCTAACTTGTAGGGCACGTATATGTGGAAACATATGATTTTTTAGCTATGGGAAGTGCAAAGGGGGACTAAAATTATTCATAGGGAAATGGAAAAGGCCTTCTGAGCAAGTTGCATGGGGTGAGGAAAATATTTCTATAACAGATGCCCCTAATTTGTGAGGTTAGAGGAGTATCTACAATGGGATAAATACATTATAATTCCCAGAAGTGGAGTAATGGAGATCCAACTGGACGAACTAGCTGCTCATGAGAATATTATAATCCATAATGAATTTGTACACATGGATGCCAATATGAATTACACTGCAGATCCATGTGGAAATATACCAAACAGTTGTTCATGGCCATGAATAGGAAATACAAAGTAGATACATGTCATAGGCTGTCATAGTCACGAACAAGGCCCAGTGAAAACCAGTCGCAAAATCAATCTGAAGATATCTATATATGATGGAGTACAATCTGATCTCCCATGATCAATGAAGTCATATAAGTACTTGTCCAATGAATGATAGAAACAACTCAGGAAAGCTGCTACTATAAAATCATCTATTCAAGTCTTCTACACGATCCACCAAAGGTGCAAGTCTAAATCATGTGAATAGAGGAGTTGAGGTCAAACATAATGAGACTTCATTTGATTATCGGTCATTAATGTATACCATTAACAAATGCGAGACAACCTACTGATAATGAAAGTAGGTATCAAGGAACTGAGTACATTATTACAAGTTTGAATAAAGGTGTTGAGGTCAAACACTTGAAGAATCCATCGATCATAAGACATTGATGTATTCCCAACTGTCGATGGCAAGAGAACCTAGCACTGATGACTGCAAGCCTCTAGGTACTCATAGGACTCTAGGCCTCATTTCTAGAATAGATGAGATGAAGTCGATGGAAGGATACCCATTGAAAGGAGAGCATTAAGGCATCTCTCATTAGTCAACACGAGGTAAAAATAAATATCTTGATGATTTGGAGGATCTCGGATGAAGAATATGTTAACGAACTAATGACCCTGTGTGTATTTCGCATGCACCAGATGCAAGCAGTGCACGAAAAATACCCTATGAATAGAAGCCAATAAGGACAACTGTCGAAAAAGGAGAGGAAACCACCAATAAGGATAATGGAATCCAAGACACTGCATGAATCCCAATGTGTGAATAGATTTATTGTCGTCGAACATAAGGGAAATTCCCTAGTCAGTGAACAATGAGGAGATGTCGACTGCTGGGTTCAAGGCTACCTACCCATAAGGAAAGTATGACTAGGGTGCATGGTAGGTGTTTGCACTCTTTTCGTCGATGTGTGATCAAAAAGTGAGTGCTTACATGCCTAGTTGGGCTCTGCTAGTCATGACAGCTGTATGTAAAGAGGTTAGAAAGAAAACAATAGAGCTATTAACAAGAATTAAATAAAAACTAAAT
>JZKD02S2167068.1:1112274-1122310 GCA_000966675.3 Picea glauca | reverse complement strand
TGGCCCTTTTGTTGTGCTGTGGAGTTAATCCTTGTGCAATGAATGACTGTTTTTTCTGTGCTGATGATGCGGAGTTCTTGTCGCCCTGTGCGGACGAAATTTCAGTGATAAGAGTAGGACTAAGACTTCATGTAACTCTGAGACACAATGAGGGTATGACCGACATGAAAATTCAAGAGTTCCAAGGAATGGCTGACACAGGCTTATAAAATTCCTTTGAATAAGAGCATGAGACATATGGATGATTCTGACAACATAGAATCAATGATGAAACTTTGTGATGCAAGAGGCATCAATCAAAATCTCCATAGGGAATGGAAGAATAACCAGTCGTAGGATTAAACTCTAAGTAGAGAGCTCAGCTTCCTAAGGTCATGCTAAACCCAAACTTTGGATGAAAAGTGGACTCAAAATTTTGTGCTATGTTCAAAGGCGACACGACTGCTGCAAACATGAGATAATATTCTTTTCCCTCCCGACTTTTTTTGTTTTTTTTATAATAAAATGAATGCTATGATACATAGGAGGAAACGAGTGTCACGAGTAAGAAAATAGTTCCAACATTGGAAAATACCTATGCTCAATGCAAGGAGGTGCATGCATGATATGGGAACTTAGGGGAATGTTTCCTCCTAGGGTACTGGGTGTTAAGCTGCAAAGGATATAAACAAGGCTCTACTTGGATGGTGATGTTGAGGTAATAAGATTATAATGAGAAATCATGAACCAAAAATAGGCTCAATACTGTAAGCAAGAGAATGAGATGAAATTACAACTTAACTCTAAAGAATGTCATTTTTTATAAATTTAGTCCTCTAGGCCCGAAAAAGTATAAAAACTACCTAGGAGAACTCTTCTAGCCACTAGTGACTAGAGTATTCCTTTTTCAAAATTAGTCTACTTAGTACGAAAAGGGTTAAACTTACACCAAATAGATGTCCTTTCAAATACATTTAACGAGTGTGAAAGAGACAAGTTCAATCGACAATATTTTTTCTTTTTGAGGGAGTCAAAAAAGAGTTCAAACAAGACTCGGTGGGATTCCCATAGGTATAGGTCAGCATTCTTATGAGTAAGAATAGGAAGCTCGAACGCAAATTCATATTGGAACTATAAGAGACTCTAGGTCCTATAGGATAATCTCTGCATGGGAACCAAATGGAACAAAGGTTCTAACTAGGGCACTCATGTTTGGTAAGCCTATACCATTCAATAACGACACTTCTAGTAGTAGTATGAGGGTTCCATGTCGCTAATAAATGGGTTCATACCTAAGGAATATGGATCACATTAATAGGATAATGAAAATATGCAAGATGGAGTGATAACCTATCCTATATGATGGTCAAAGAAAATACCTGCCGATGTCACAAACGAGCGGAAAGATGCTAGAAACCACCAAAACCAACTCCTTCCACTGTACTATTAGTCCACTAGGTCAAAAGATTAGAAAAAAATATGTAAAGTGGGTAAAAAATTTCTACTAATAGTAAACGTAACCAATTTTACCATAACATTTGAGTTTTTTACCCACATAGTGCACTTTGGGCTAATTTGCCCATGATATTCAAGTGTCGATTGTGGGAGATATGAGTGACGGAATTGACAACTGTCTGAACCAATTAAGTGCTCTTTTTGTCCTCTTCATTTCTAGTGGTTTACAATTTCAAATTTGACCCCAATTTTTTAGTTTTAAAGGGCGTAAATTATGAATTAGGGTGTACGCGTGCTGTAGTTCATCGGGTCACGTATGTGTAGACATGTACATAGGAAAAACAAAGCTTTCCCACATATATGTTGCATTACACACGAATTTTAACATTACAGCCCACGTACAAGTCCACAAACAAATTTTTTAGAGAGTTTGACTCAAAACAATGTTTTCCTTTTGTAGGATGGTACTTGAATGGAGAGAGAGAGAGGGCATGAGGAAGTGTTGATGCAGTAGTGGAGAGAGATGCGGGGGCCCAACTTGCCCTAAAAATATGTGGGATTTACAAGTTTTGGGCTCTCAAAGGAATGAGGGCTCAAGTGAGATTGCTTCAAATGCTAGTAAAATTATTGGATATGGATACAGAGACCTTCAATTTCGATGGGAAACCATTGAGGATTGAAGTATAGTACATATATTTCATCACAAGATTATCTCGTCGGGGCGAGGTGGTGAATCTCAAATCCCAGAGAGATGGGGGTGGTATGAACATAGAGGACTACATTTCCACCCACTTTGTTGCAGGCACAGATAAAGTAGGGAGTCAAATCCCCATCAGGGCGATCGAGAAATTGAGTTTGAAGATAACTATGCTTGTACTTACACAGATCACGGGGTTGGCCTCTTTGCACCAAGCATCAAGCCCACTCATATTTTATGCATTGGAGTGCTTGCGACCCATAGTTTATGACTGGTGTACCTTACTATTGGATAACATGAATATCTAGTTGACATATTGCAAACAAGGGATGAAAATAAACTTTAGGTTTTCATCTATCTTATGTAGTTTTTTCTTTGAGCGATTTCCAAGTTTTATACCTAGAGTAGAGATCATTCTACACAATCTGCGCGATCCATCCATATCACTGTGGACCGAGGTGATGAGGCGGTTAGGAGGTGGTAGGGTACCAACATCCTACAATGATGAGTTCATATTTTGGTGGCGTCGACATGTGATAGCCATAGACAACTACCCATATGACGGGATCCAATATAGAGGAGATCCAGATATGCCTTTGCCACCAGATTCTGCCTACAAAGATATAGGTATGAAAATTTAATATATTCCGTTTTTTTTTTTTTTTCAAGAAGAATAAAAAATGCAAATATTTTTGGATGGAATCAAGTATTGACAATTACTTTATTACACAGATGTGGGTCCGCGATGACCAGATAGATTCCCACAACATCGACGGAGGAACTGGGGAGATGAGCCGGCGGGAGAAGATGCAGAGAGAGTGCTTCAAAATGTGTCGGGGGATTTGTCTCGATTGACGCACAAGATTCCTATGGTTCAGGTGGAGGATCTGCTATAGGCTATGCAACAACAGGTGGTGGGTGTGCCTTGTGCGTGGGTGCGACTCTTCTGGCGTCTTGTGAATTCCATAGTATGCTATCATTATACGCATCCGGTGCCACAAGCATAGATGCCATGGTCATTGTATCTACCGACCATATATGTATTTTGAGGGTGTGAGCGCCATTTTGTACTATGACACCATATGTTTTGGAGAGATGAAATATATAAAAAAAATTAGTCTTCAACTTTACTTATATATGTGTTTTCTTTACTTTGGTCATGTGACAAATGCTAATCTAAAATATAATTAGCATATGCATCGGATACATAATTAGAACTTCTAGGTATGTGATTATAAGTAATAAAATCAAAGTGTCGTTCCAAAAGTCGTACTTGTAGGAATCATCGGAGTAGACTAGGGTCTCAGACACGTTAATGTAGTTCAATTGACATACTACTAACTGGGAGTCCAGAAGAAATTTTAAATACCGAACACCATGTGAAATGGCATTGTGTAAAAGCTTTATAATGGCGCTATATTCAACCACATTTTTCGTTAATGGACCTAGACAAACGCCACCTGAAGACACTAGTTGACCCTTGGGTGAGTAAATAACCCAAGAGGTGGAAGCCAAGTTCCGTGTATGATGGCTAGAACCATCTGCGAATCCTAAGTAAATTGAAGACTCCATTGACATCTTCAAACCAAGGGAAAACTCGATAAGAAAGCCGATAACACAAAGGAAAACATATATATACACCAAGATACATTAGTATACAAAGAGTCACGCCGAAGTTTGGGGGATCAAGCATAATTTATTTTCAATTAGAGCCCATTTTTGGGCTCAACCAACATATTTCCTTCATAATATTCTAATTCATAGGCTCCTTTTTCTAAAACACGTCACACGATATAAGGACCGTGCCACATGGGGTTGAACTTGCCTGCTCCTAATGGTTCTTTGGCTTGGTCATATAAGAGGACCAAGTCACCTTCAATGTACTATTTTTGACACACATACCTATCATACTAAACCTTGACATGTCATTTATTCACTTCGACAGCCGTAGAGGCATCTTGACGCTGCTCATATAGATGCTCTAGGTGCATGAGGAGTTCTTCAATATCAAAAGTGTCAGGTAGGATCTTAACTGCCAGTATAAGGGAAGGGATCTCAGATAAAATTGGAAGGATCGACTCCACACTATGAACTAACTAAAAAGGAGAAAAACTAGTGGAAGTATTAACCGAGGTTTGGTATGCCCAAAGCGTAGGGTAAAGCATTAAATGCCATTCAGATTTTCTCTGGCTGATAGTGTTTTTCAAAATGGTCTTGAGAGATTTGTTCACAGCCTCTACTTGTCCATTTTCTTGGGGATAATAAGGGGAAGAATGACCCTTTTTAAACCCTAGTTTTGATGCTAACTCTTTCATCATTTCATTCTGAAAGTGACTGCCATGATCAGTGAAAATCTACCTTGGGATTCCAAACCGGTCTATAAATTGGTTGAACATGAAAAATGTTGCAGTATTACTATCGGATTTAATAGTAGGCATGGCCTCTACCCATTTAGTGAATTATTCCACGACCACGATAATGTGTTGATGCCCCCTAGCCAAAGCTGAGTTGCAGTCCATAAAATATACCACCCACTTTGTGAAGGGACCGACGGTGATGAATGGGTGAAGAGGGGTTGGATGCGAGTACATTTTCCAAGTGAACACTTGGAAAGGGTAACACTTCTTGACTGCTTTGACACAATCTTTAAAATTTTCGGCCAAAAATAACTAGCTCGCAATAGTTTTTGGGCTGTCACAAGCCCAAGTAGATGACCACCACAAGCCCCACTGTGACAGTCATTAATAATGGACTCAAATTCTTTGTGACTCAAGAAACGATGCAATATATTATCTATGCCTCGATGATAGAAAGTGTCGCTGATGAAAAATTAGTAATTAGCTTGATGTCGTATGTGTCATTGATCGTCTCTCGAAATATGATGAGACAACTTCAAGGTTTGAAGATAGATCAAAATGTCTCCATACCAGAGATCCAACGATGAGATAAGGAAAATATGTTCATCTGTGAATGAATCATCATGAATGACGTCCTCATCCAGTCAAGGGAAGTTTAATATTAACTCAAAAAGAACTAGCGATTTCTTATATTTTGCCAAAGAAAAATCGAAGTCAAATTCTTGCAAAATGACAATCCATTTATTGTATTTTCCCCCTATGATACGCCTAGTAAGGACATATTGAAATGGATTGAAATCAACAACTATGGTAGTTTTTCAAAGCAACATGTAGTGTCATAATATTTGAACCACATGTACGACAACCAAGTATATCTTTTCAATGTGAGAGTACTTAAGTTCAGGGCCGACTAAGTTTCAACTAAGGTAGTGGACAATGTGCTCATTGAGCTCATCATTATCCTGAACCAAAACCATACCAACCGTCCCTTCGGACGCGACGATATAAAGAAAGTAATCTCTACCATAGTCTGGAGGCTTCATCAGAGGTGTCGATACCAAGGATTTCTTAAGAGCATCGAAGGAGTCCTGGGCTCTCTCATCCCATATAAACGAAGTGTCCTTCTTCAAGAGATGCACAGAACCCTTAGTTATATTGGCATAGTTTACTATAAACCAACATAAGAAGTTAGCTTTCCCCTATAAACCTTGAAGTTGATGAATGTTGCACGGGGGAGGCAATCGAATTATTGCGTCACCATTTATAGGATTCACCAAGATCGAATGCTCAGAGACTAAGAATCCTAAAAGGCGACCAGACTTAATTGAAAATATGCACTTGTGAGGGTTTAAATGGATGCAATAATAATGACATCTCTCAAATACAAGTCAAAGGTGCATAGAATTATCTACTCTCTTGCGAGAGTGAGCAACGAGACTGTCGAGATAATCTTCAACAATGTGCTTGAGATCGTGAAAAGAAAAAGTCATGGCTCATTGGAAGGTTACTCCAACGTTTTTAAGGATGAAAGGAATTTTTAGGTATGCAAAAGTACCCCAAGGACAAATAAATGTCGTATTATGTTGATCCTTGGGTTTGATTTGAATTTGATCATACCCTGAAAACCCGTCCATAAAAGAAAAAACCTCGCTTCCTGCAGACTCATCGAGAATCTGATCAATGAAATGTGTCGAAAAGTTGTATTTAGGATAAGCCTTATTCAGGTATCGAAAATACATACACACACATATGGTTCCTTGTTTCTCATTCACGAGAACAAGGTTGGATAACCATTCGGTCAAGGGAACCGGGTAGATGAAACCAACATTAAGTAATTTCTCTACTTCTGCCTTGATAGCAGGGGCCTTCCTAGGATTAATAACTCTAATTCATTGTCAAACATGTTTAGCATCCAGGTAGGTATTAATCTCATGTTTGACAATGCGAGGGTCGATTGCTGACATCTCTTCATATGACCATTGACCAAGAAAATACATCACGAATTCTTTGAAGAGATCGGTGTTGATATGAATTACTTTAGGTGAACAATCTGCACCGATATATACATTTTCAACTTTACCAGGAATTTGAGAGATGTCAATCGTGACGGTAGGATAAATACTCGCCATCTTTCCTTCAACATAAATGCCATGCGTATCTAGTGTAACTACAATGTGACCGACCATCTCACTCAAGGTAGATCTAAACTTATCGTCTTCGATTCTAATAATATCTAGGAGGAAGTAAGAATGATGAAGCATATCATCCCACAAGCTATCAGGACCACTCATGGCCTCTAAGATGGATTCATCTAAAGGTAAAGTATCACCAAGGAAATCATGTGAGCAAGATGATGAGGTATCCCATATGGGATGGAGGACAAGATCCTCCCCGTCCTTTTGTGAGGAGACAAGATCCAAGTCAATAGTAGAGTCAAGAACAACCTGATACACTATCTCTACCATTGACAGTGGCATTGCTATTCCAATATGTGACTGACCTTCACAAGACATGGTCGGGGAAGGTAGGGTCCAAGTATCATTGAAATATGAAGTACGAAAAGGAATGAACGTCAT
This sequence comes from Picea glauca, assembly GCA_000966675.3. Lineage (NCBI taxonomy): Eukaryota > Viridiplantae > Streptophyta > Pinopsida > Pinales > Pinaceae > Picea > Picea glauca. The sequence goes on along the minus strand of JZKD02S2167068.1, from coordinate 1,115,246 downwards.
TGATGAAGAAGACCTACTGGACATGGCATAGATATGATGAATTGGTGCCATGAAATGAAGGGTACCCATAAGGGAGGAATACATTCCGACACCAATATCCTCAGTTTCTGTTTGAGAATTGTCGATCACGGGGATCGAAGTTCCAATTGATGCATTGGGACTAGCATGCTCAAAGGATAACTGATCAATCACTAGGATTTTCCCTTCGTGAGGAAAACATAAAGTACATAAAATAGATGATACAGCTCCAGTCATAATATAAGTCCAATTATTCCATAGTAATAAATTATAGTCGAGGGGCGCATCAACCACCTCGACATCCACCTCCACTATCTTTCCACTTAAATAGACTAGAAAGGTAGGAAGAATGTTGTTGGGATGGATAGAATGACCATCAAATGTGGTCAATATAGTCGGAGATTGACATAGGGCTGAAGAGACAATGGCTTTCCAACAGGTTAGGGACATCACGCATGTGGCAATGCCTTCATCAATAACAATAAGTTTGATGGTATACTTTGAGTAATCCACATGGATTTGAAAGGAAACGTGGTAAGGAAAGAAAGGTTTCACATCCGTGACGTCAAACTTGATAACCTTAGAGACACATGGGTCTAGAGCTCCTAAAGCAGATAGAAAATCATTCCTCTGTGAAGGAAATGTATGGAGCACCTCCAAAGCCAACATCTCACAAGGGTTTAGACCCAGATCTTCGACAATCGAATAATTCTGGGAAGCTCTAACAGTAGGGTTGTGGGTAGATAATTTTAGTACTCCTTTCGGAATACGAGGTGGAAGCTCTAGATTTTCGATCTACAAAGGTGTTTTCAGAGGAGGGGGAGACTCTAGCCCCAGAATAGTCTGTATCATTCAGAGGAGGGGGAGACTCAATATCATTCATTGAAAATTGAAGTTAGAACTTTTCACTGTATTCATATTTACTTTACTTGTCGAGTCATAACATCATGAGTTTCATCACCGTACCTTTTTGAGTAAGCACGACCATTAAAATTAACGCTATAATTTTAAATTGATTAGTCACGATTTTATTTTCTAGGGTTCACAAACTAGATTAGGATTTAGTACCTTTGAATATGATTTTGTGAGTAAAATTCTCCAAGGATATTAAATCAACATATGTGTCTGACTAAGGGAGTGGAGAAATCCATTGTATAATCAGTAATATCAGGAGGTTCCGCGTACACCGGAGTTAATCACGAGGTCGTGCAAGGTTGTTTGAAGGGATATCCCCCCTATACCTTATTAGCATTAGAGATATTTCTGGGGATCTATTCATATATGGGGACCTTGCTAGTGCCCTTACCTCTGTGGGAGGCAGTACTTTCAAGGTTTCAGGGTTTGCTACCCTGCCCATACGGTGGAAGCGACTTACGACTGCTCACCTGTGCATCGGTTATACATTGGTTTCTTATTTGCTTGACTTAGGTGCCACATAGGTTACTTGCAGGAATTATTCTAGAGATACCCTGAGTCAGATAAGGATCAGACAACACACAACCTTTATGGAGGATTACGTCTCCGGGGGGATCTGACTGACTGGTTGTTAAGCCCATGAGGGCCCTTATAACTGATTCTGTTACCTTCGATCTTTAGCAAGGAGTCTCAGGCCCCTCTTGGGCAAGACATACCTTCTTTAGTGAGGGAGGCCCCTTTCAGCCACTTTATCCCTTTTGTGTGCATATTGGTCGTTTGATTTTTGATGTGATCTTTGATTACTAGTTGTCCTTAGGATTTATTTTTGTATCTTGAGTCTTAAGTAATCTTGGATTCGGAATAGCTTCCTCGCCGATCCCACTGCTTGTTACAGTTACCACTGGATTTAAATTCTTTGCCTTCTAAAAAGCGTAGAGTTATTACACGTGGTACACACACCTTCAGTGTTCATACTTGTGATTCTACAAGGATGAGTACTGAACCGTGTCATCAGAATACTAGGAGCCCTTCGAATCTCACACCTACTATAGTTAATGGAACTCCTTCAAATCCTGCAACCACAATGGTTGTAGTGTTGGAGGCACCTATCATCACTACTGCCCGTCCTTTAGTGAATGCTCAATCTATTGCCATGAACCCATTTGGGTCTCTTGGTCATTCACCGGGTTATAATGTTCATTCCATGCCTATGGCTTCTAGTCCTTTTTCCTATGGTATGTCAAATTTTACTTCGTAGTTTTCAAACTCCATCCCAACTGCTGACCCTAATGCTAGCATTGGACTTGGGGGCATAAATCCTCCTTATACTACATTTGCATTTGGTGGTTCTCAAATCCCTCAAACAAATCCTACTATGGGAGGCATTCCCTATTTTAACCCCGAGTCTAATCCTCTTACTTCTAGGTGGAGCAACCAACCTGGCGGAAAAGCTTCTGCTTAATTTTTTTCCTATACCCCCACCTCCTCAGTTTCGATTCCAACCAGAACGTTTGGCATGATGAATCCACCTCTATCCTCCAGATTCACACCCCGAGGAGGTCATTTTAACACCTTGGGAAACCCCAAACCTGGAGCCACTCCATCTTGGGGTAATTTTTATAACCCCCATCAGAACATTCCTACTGGAATGATGCCCAACCAAACTCTTATGAATCATCCTGGAGGAGGGTCTTACAATCCTGTATGGGCCATGGTACTTACCAAAACACTGGATGGGCTGCAGTTCCTCAAACACAATCTTTCCAGGGAGATTGGGGCCAGATGCCACAACCCCGTCTCCCTTTTCTGGCCACACTTAATCTGCTAGAATTTTCTAAGTTGATGAACGACCCCATGTGTCATGATCCTACATGTCCCCCCATCCCCACCAAGCTTCCTTTGGAGATTCTGAAATTCGAAGGTAAGAATGGTGAGGACCCCGGTGATCATGTCACGATCTTTCACCTATGGTGCTCTTCGAATTCCCTTAATGATGATTCCATTCGGTTACGATTATTTCAACGTAGCCTCATTGGGGT
>JZKD02S2167068.1:1054586-1112224 GCA_000966675.3 Picea glauca | reverse complement strand
TGGGCTAATTTTCCATGGTTTTTCCAAAAATGAGATTCGCTATTTTAAAAATAATTCGCCCAAATTCTATAGGATAAAATTATTTTACCTTAAAAATCGCCAAAATTTTATAAAACCTATATAAAATCCTTATAAATTTGAATATTTTTACAAAAATATCGCCAAACATTTATAGTTGGCATATGATGGATTAGTAAGATTCGCCAAGGTTTCTACATTTTAAAATAAATTTCCATCCTTAAAATCATCCCCGAAAATGGTATATCGAGCTACCTAGGGGGGCATATGGGACATTTAGTCAGATGGTGTTAGTCTTCCTTAACCACTTCCAATTTCCGATTCGTTACAATGTTGGCCTAGAACTTATGTCGACTTTATGCCAGGACACAAACACTCATATGTCGGATCACATCCAGGAGTGGTGTAGACGAAAGAGCTTGATTAAGACCTCCATACCCCTGGAATTTATTTTAGAATGGTTCCTTAAGTCTTTTCAACCTCCTATCTCGAAGGATGTTGCTACATTAGGGGTTACAACTGAGGAAGAAGAAATATTCAAAGACCAATAGTTAGATATTATATACACTCAGTTTGGGATGTTATACCACATTCTTCCAGATGCATCGAGGTCAACCTATGACCCTAGACAAAATCCCAGACCTCACACTGATGGCATTGTAGGCTCTGCCAATGTGAAATCCGTAGACTCAGTGAAAAGCCATTTGAAAGAGTTATCTCTAAACCAGTTTGCAGGAGCGCCAGATACATCTGTGTTTTCCAATCCCACTCAGTCAGTGGATGTACATTCCATGCAATCGTCGACCGACCCAAATGGTAACCAACAACCAGGAGGGAATAAGAAGAAAGGACGTTATAATAATCGTTAGGGTGGGAAAAATAATAATAAACCCAAGGACAATGGTAATAATGAAAAGGAGGGTAATAATGTTGAAGAGGGAAAGAAATAAAGGCGTAAGGTGAAATTTCCTTGTAAGATTTGTACAAATGATCATATTACTCATTTATGCCCCAAACTTGCGGAAGATGCGAGGCTCTTATATCTACCAGACGCCGTGGTGACAAACCCTTTCCAAAATAACACACACATGGCCTTGAGCTCCTCTAAGGCTGGAAATGTGGCCAGTGGGAGTCAAAACCCACCTTCACAAGACGGTGACAGTTTGTGTCTAAATATGGTCAATTCTTAGGTTAATGTAGCCACTCGATCTCGCGATTACATTTCCTCACAAACTGTACCTGGTTTAGACTCTCCTCCTCCTCCTCCGGAGACAACTTTACATATTGAAAAACCAGAGCCACCACCTTGTATTCTGAAAGGAGTACTCAAGCACTCTACCCACAATCCAAATACTAGAGCCACCTCAAATTACTCTATTGTTGAGGACCTGGGTCAAACCCCTTGTGCGATGTCGGATCTGGAGGTACTCCAGATGTGTCCTTCATAGAAGAATGCCTCGCTATCTGTGTTAGGAGATCTAAACCCCAGTGGCTCAAAATTTATCAAGTTTGACGTCACAGATGTGAAGCCTCGTTTGCCTTACCATGTGGCATTCCAAATCCATGTGGGGTACTCAAAGTATACCAACAAACGTGTGGTTTTTGATGAAGGCGCTGCTACATGTGTGATGTCTTTGATCTGTTCGAAAGATCTCAGCTCTCTGACTCTTTCTCAATCGTCGACCATGTTGACTACTTTTTACGGTCGTTCCTTCCTCCCTCACAGTATTCTTCCTTCCTTTCCGGTCTAGTTAGGTGGGAAGATGACATAGGTGGATGTTGAGGTAGTTGATGTGCCTCTCAATTATAACTTGTTACTAGGATGCAATTGTACCTACGCTATGACTTCCATTGTATCATCTGTCTTCCACACTCTTTGTTTTCCACTCAATGGGAAGATCGTGACGATCGACCAATTATCCTTTGCGTATGATAGTCCCAATGCACCAGTTGGACCGTCTATCCCTGTGGTCAACAATTCTCAGTCGAAAAATGAGAATATTGGTGTCAGAATGTATTCATCCCTTATGGGTACCTTTGACTTCATGGCACCAATTCACCATCTTTACGCCATGTCCAGTATGCCCATTTCGTCAGAGAGGTCTGTTCCTTTCCGCACTTCCTATTTTAACAATCCTTGGACCCTACATTCCTCGACTTTGTAATGAGAAGTTCAGTCACATGTTGGAATGTCCATGCCACTATTGGCAACATAGATTGTGTATCAAGTTGTTCTTGACTCTTTCGTCGATCCCAATCCTATTACCTCGCCGACGGACGAGGAGGATCTTGTGCTTAAGCCCATGTGGGACACTTCGTTGTCTTGTTCACATGATTTCCTCGATGAGACTTTTCCCTCAAAAAATCCATCATCGAAGCCATGAATGGTTCTGACAAACCTTGGGATGATATGCATCATCACTCTTATTTTCTCCTAGAGATTTCTAGAATCGAACAAGATGAATTTCGATCTACTTTGAGTGAGATAGTTAGTCACGCCGTAGTTCCACTTGATACGCATGAAATTTGTGTTGAAGGAAATATGGTGAGTATTTCTCCTACCGTCACGATCGATATCTCTTGCACCCCTGGCAAGATTGAAAACATACATATCGGTGTAGATTGTTCGCCAGAAGAAATTATGATCTACACCGAACTCTTTAAGGAATTTTGAGATGTATTTTCTTGTTCATATGAAGAGATTCCACGAATAAACCCTTGTATTATCAAGCATGAGATTAGAACTTATATAGATGTTAACCCTGTTCGAAAACATCTTAGAGCTGTCAATCCCTGGAAGGCCCTTGCTATTAAGGTAGAGGTAGAGAAACTACTTAATGTTGGCTTTATCTACTCAGTTCCCTTGAATGAATGGGTATCCATTCTTGTTCCTATGAATAAGAAGCAAGGAACCATCCGTGTATGCATGGAATTGTGTGAAATGAACAAAGACTGTCCTAACGAAAACTTACCGACACCTTTCATCGATCAGATTCTCGACGAGTGTGCGAGAAGCAAAGTGTTCTCTTTCATGGACGAATTTTCAGGTTATAACCAAATTCAAATTAAACCTGAGGATCAACACAAGACAACATTTATTTTTCCTTGGGGTACTTTCGCATACCTGAAGATTCCTTTCGGCCTTAAAAATGCCGGAGCAACCTTCCAATGTGCTATGACCTTCGCATTTCATGATCTTAATAATTTAGTTGAAGCTTATCTTGACGATGTTGCTGCTCACTCTCGTAAGAGAGTGGATCAATCTAAGCACCTTTGGCTAGTTTTTGAAAGATGTCCTCATTATAGAATCCAGTTGAACCCTCACAAGTGCATCTTTTGCGTTAGGTCTGGTCATCTTTTGGAATTTCTAGTTTCTGAGACAGGGATCATGGTATATCTGTTAAAGGTTGAGGTAATACTTCGGTTTCCCTCCCTCCCCCCCCCCCGCACTATTCGACAACTTAATGTTTTACAGGGGAAAGATAACTTTTTACGTCGGTTTATAGTAAACTATGCCAATATCACTAAGGGTTTCATGCATATTTTGAAGGACACCCCTTTTATCTGGGATGAGCGAGCCCAAGAGTCGTTCAATGATTTGAAGAAAGCCTTGGTATCGACACCTCTGTTGAAGTCTCCTTACTATAGTAGGGATTACTTGATTTATGTTGTCGCGTCTGAGGAGACAATTGGTATGGTTTTGGTTTAGCAGGATGATGAGCTCTACGAGTACGACATCTACTATCTTAGTCGAAACTTAGTCGGTCCTGAGCTCAATTATTCTCATGTTGAAAAGATAGCTTTGGCTGTCATTCATGCAGTCCAACTTTTATGTCATTATATATTTATTTGTAAGACTACTGTGGTTTTTGATGTCAATACATTTCAATATGTCTTTACTAGGCATATCATTGGGGGAAAATATAATAAATGGATTGTCATTTTACAAGAATTTGATCTCGATTTCGCTTCTGTGAAATCCAAGAAATCACTAGTCTTCGCAGAGTTAATATCCAACTTTCCACGATTATATGAGAATGTTATCCATGTTGATTCGTTTGTAGATGAACACATTTTCCTTGTCTCATCGTCCAACCCCTGGTATGGAGACATTGTTCTCTATCTTCAAACTTTGAAGTTCCCTTAGGATCTCTCGTGAGATGACCGACGACGTGTATGATACCAAGATAAGAATTACACTATCATCAACAACACTTTGTATCGCTGAGGAATAGAAAATATCCTGCATCATTGTTTAACTCACGATGAAGTCGTGTCAGTTCTAAATGATTTCCACAGTGGGGCTTGTGGTTATCATCTATTCGGGCTTGCGACAACCCAGAAAATTTTGCGAGCCAGTTATTTTTGGCCATGTATCTTAAAATATTGTGTTGAAGTAGTTAATAAGTGTCACCCCTGCTAGGTGTTCACTCAGAAAATGCGCTCGTATCGAACCCCTCTTCACCTAGTCATTACCATCGGTCCCTTCACCAAGTGGGGCATGGACTTCATGGATTGCAACCCTACTTCAGTTGGGGGGAATCAACACATTATCATGGCCATCGACTACTTTAATAAGTGGGTTGAGGCCATGCTTACAGTTAAACCCGATGGGAAGATTGTTGTCTTCTTCGTATTCAATCAAATTATCACCAGATTTAGTATCCTCAGTGAGATTTTCACTGATCAAGACAATCACTTTCAAAATGAAATGATGGAAGGGATAGCATCCAAGTTGTGGTTTAAGCATGGTCATTCTTCCCCTTAATATCCCCAGGAAAATGGATAGGTAGAGGCCCTTAACAAGTCTCTCAAGTCCATTTTGTAGAAAACCGTCGGCCATAGTAAATCTGACTGGCATATTATGCTATATACTTTGGGCATACCGAACCTCGATCAATATTTCCACCGAATATTTCCCTTTCTAGTTAGTACATGGTGTATAGTCGATATTACCTATTGAATGTGAAATCCCTTCTCTCAAGTTTGCAATCATGCTCCTTCCTGACACTTCCGAACTCGAGCGACGCCTTGTACACCTAGAGAGTCTTGACGAGCAGTGTCGAGACGCCTCTACGGTTATCGATGAAAATAAAAGACATGTCAAGGTCTAGTACGATAAGTCTGTCTGTCCTCGATTATATGCTGAGGGTGACTTGGTCCTTTTATATGATCAATCCAAAGAACTTCTGGGGGCAAGCAAGTTTAAACCCATGTGGAACGATCCCTATATCGTGCGATGTGTCTTAGAAAATTATCCTATAAGTTAGCATATTATAAAGGGAATATGTTGGCCGAGCCCAAGAATGGACTCTACTTGAAAACATATTACACTTGAGCCCCAAGCTTGGGTGTAAATATTTGTATACTAATGTAATTTAGTGTATATATATTTTCCCTTTACTTTTCATCTTCATCTTACTTATCGAGTTTCCCTTGGTTGGAAGATGTCAACAAAGTCTTTGGTCTACCTAGGATTCACAGATGGAGCTAGTTGTCATACACAAAACTTGGATTCCATCGCTTGGGTGGTTTACTCACCTGAGGGTCTACTGGTGTCTTTAGGTGGCATATGTCTAAGTCCATCCATGAATGATGTGGCCGAGTACAACGCCATTATAGAACTTTTTCATGATGATATCTCACATGGTATTCACTCTTTAGAGATTTTCCTGGATTCCCAGTTAGTAGTATGTCAGTTGAACGACAGTTACCATGTGTGTGATCCTACTTTACTCCGACGATTCCTACGGGTACGTATTTTAGAATGACAATTTGATTTTATTGCTTATTATCACATATCTAGGAGTTATAATTATGTATCCAATGCTTATGATAATTTCATTTTAGATTGGCATTTGTCACATAACTAAAGCAAAGAAAACCATCTCATCTATGTACACATTGTAATATAAGTAAAGCCGAAGATCCTTGTTTTATATATATTTCAAAAAATATGGTGTTTATAGTACAAAAATTGGGGCCAACACCCTCAATACACATATACAACCAATAATAAAAGATCCATGACATCTACACATGTGGCGCCGAATGTGTGTCATGATAAGAAACTACGATGTTTGTAAGATGCCAAAAGAGTCACACCCAAGCTCTGGACACACCAACTACTTGTCGCTCCATGGCCTCCGACAGATCCTCTACCTGAACCATCAGAATCCTATGTGTCAAACGAGATAGGCTACCCTACATGTTTTGAAGGATTCTCTCTGCTTCTCCTCTGGCCACCTCATCTCCCCGGTTCCTTTGACAATGTCATGGAAGCTCGTCTAGTTGTTGCGGACCTACGTCTATGTCACAGAAGTGTCTAGTTAGTACTTAAGCATCATCCAAAAATATTTTTGTTTTAATATACAAAAATACAAAAAATGAAATATTTAAAAAAAATTGACTTACCTATGTCCCCGTAGGTGGTCCCCGGTGGAAGTGGCATGTCAGGGTCCTCTCTGAATTCAATCCCTGCATAGGGGTAGTCATCTAGAGCAATGACCTATCGCCTCCACCAATAAAATAAATCATCATTGTAGGGTGTGGGCACCCTACCTCCTCCCTACCGTCTCATTACCTCGGTCCACTATGCCATGGCTGGATCATGAGGTCCTCTTAGAATGGTATTGACTCTAGGTCCCAAACCTAGAACCCACTCGAAGAAAAAGCTACACAAGATAGAGGCAAACTCGAAATTCCTCTTGTTACCATGTTTGCACTCTGTCAACTGGCTCTTCATATTAGCCAGTAATGAGGTACACCAATCGTATACCTTGGGTCTCAAACACTCTACATAATAGAACATGAGCGACCTCGATTCCTGGTGCAAGGAAGCCGATTCTCTGTTCCTGGTCAAAACGAGGACAACAATATTGAGGCTAGATTTTTTATCGCTCGGATGGGGAGTTGACTCCTGACCTTCTTGGTCCATGCTACACAGTGAGCATCTATGCACTCCTCTTTCTTCATATCGCTCCCAACTCCCCAGGATTTCAGGTTCACCACCTCACCCCGGAACGATAACCCAGTAAAAAATTATATATCCTCGACTTCAATACTCAATGGTTGCCCATCAAGGTTGAAGCTCTCATTGTCAGGATCCCAGTAATCCATGAGCAACTCAAGTAACCTCACATGGGCCCTCATCCCTTTGAGTGACCAAAATTTGTACAAGACACATCTTTTCAACACCATTTTCCCCCCCAAATCTCTTTCCACAGCAACATCTACCTCCTCGTGTTCCCTTTACCTCCATTTTAGCACCATCTTTCCAGATAAAAATTATTTTTTGCATTATCAACCATAGAAAACCTTGTTTATGCACTTGTACGTGGGATTCAACATTCACAGTCGTTTATAGGGATGAGTACATGCGTCATCTATTTTACACAGTCACATATAACCTCACATATACGTGACCCGATGAATGGTAGCCCGGGTACACTGAAATAATCAAGTTGCGCCCTAATTTACTCAAATTTTGAAACCTAATTTAAAAATATAATCCACTAGAAAGGAAGAGGAGGGGAAGAGGAATTACCTAGTCTAGATGGTCTCTGATTTCCTCACCTGATGCTCCCGCAATCACCAGTTGAAGATCAAAGGTAATTTGGTCGAATTTTCACTATTTGGGTAAAAAGTCAAAATGACACAGTAAATTTTGGTTTTTTTACTATTTATAACAGTTTTTACCCAGTTGAATCATTCTTTTGCCTAATGGACTAATACAATAGTGGATTGAGTTGGTTTTTGTAGTTTTCACCAGGCATTCTTGCGGATTTTAGCATTATGATGACCATTCGTAACTACTGGAAGGTATTTTCGCTACCTAGCATACAGGATAGGTATCCATTCCATCATGCACATTTGCATTGTCCTATAACTGTCACTCATATGCCTTAGATACGAACCCATTTTTTGTGACACAGAACCTTCCATCTGCTATAAGATGTGTCGTTATCAAGTGGTAGAGACTTACCAAACATGGGTACCCTAGTTAGATCCTCTACTCCATTTGGTGCCCATGCCGAGATTGTTTTCGTAGGACCGGGAGATCGTTATAACTAATACATGAATTTATGTTGAGCCTCATTTCTCACTCATAAACATGCTTCCCTATACCTAGAGGACTCCCAACCGAGTTTGATTTAAGCTCTTTTCCGACTTGTTTTCAAAAAGAGAAAAGATTGTCGAGTGAACTTGTCTCTTTCACACTCATATATTGGATTTGAAAGGACATCTATTGGGTAGAATTTTATCCATTTTTCACACCAAGTAGACTAATATTATGAAAAAGGACATTTTTTGGTGTTAAGTTGTGATTGTATCTCATGCCCTTGCTTGCAGTATTGAGCCTATAGTCGGTTCTTGCTTTGCATTATAAACTGTTTTCCTCAGCTGTTTTGCATCCTCAACCAAGCAAAGCCTCATTTGTATCCTTCACAATTTGACACCCTATACCCAGGAGGGAACATTCCCCTGAGTGTCTATCTCCTGCATGCATCTCCTTGCATTGATCATAGGTATGTTCCACAATTGGAACTAGTTTTTATTACTTGCGACACTCGTTTCATCCTCTGTATCATAACATTCATTTGACTATGAAAAAACAAAAAAAGACGGGCGTGAAGGGAGTATTATATTATATTGGCAGTAGTCATGTCGCCTTTGAATATAACAAAAATTTATTGAGTCCACTTGCCATCATAATTTTGGGTTTACCATGGCCTTAGGAAGCTGAGCTCGTTACAAAGAGTTTTCTCCATCGACTGGTTACTCTTCCAGTCTTAATGGAGAATTTCCTTGATGCCTCATGCATCTCATGGTTTCATCGTGAAGTCTATGCTATCGGAGTCTACCATATGTCTCATGATATTGTTCAAAGGAAGTCTATCAACCTGTGTCGGCCATTCCTCAGAATTCTTGACTTTGCATGTCGTCCATACCCTCAGTTTGTCTCAGAATCACATGATGTTGTATTCCTATCATGCACCCTGGTCCTACTTTCATCATTGGTAGGCAACCTTGAACCCAACAATCAACATTTCATCATTGGTCATTGACTAGGTGGTTTCCCTTGTGTTCGACAGAAAGACATTCATTCACACATTGGGATTTGTGTAGTGTCATGGATACCATTAGACTTATTGGTGGTTTCCTTGCCTTTGTCAGCAGTTTTCCTCATTGGTTTCTATTCAGAGGGTCTTTTTCATGTACCTCTTGCACTTGTCACATGTGAAAGACACATAGGGTCATTGGTTTGTGAACACGTTCTGTTAGCATCAGAAGTCACTCATGGATTGCAGCAAGAGTAGAGCCCAACACCCATCAGTTTATGTCATGATTTAGTTTTAAATGGGGTGATCGGATGTGAGTGAACTCAGAAAAGTATATCTTTAACTCAGGAAACTAGGCCTGGTATGTAAAAAACAAGGGAGGTCTTGATCAAACTTTCGTCAGTAAGTTGAGTATAAGATGGATAGATGGAAGACTTAATGAGATGAGTGAGCAAGACTGCCTCGGGCATCAGGCCTTTGGTAGCTTGAGGAGGAAAAACTTAGGAGACAAGATCCTCTTGACCCTGAGTTTCAGGGAACTGAAAGGTGGCTCGACTGGATCCTCCAATTCCAAGCCATTCAACGTTGAGAAAGCATAAGAACTGATTAGAAACCCTGCGACTATTACAGTGATCCAACCTACATCATCCTATAACAACGCAACTTGATTGGATCCTCCAATTCCGATCTATTCTAACATAGTGTAAACAAAGAGTTGGAAAGAGGCTGACATCCTAGGTCCTTCAGGATTTCAAAGGGTAAGGGATCCTCGTCATTTCACATCTCAAAACCCCGAACCCCGAAGTGCCGAAAGCGCCCAGAGTCGGGCCCATGGTTTTGGCACCTGGTCACAAAGGAACAGGGGCCTCCATAAACATCTCAGTCGTCCATTCCCAGGAAGCTTCTCAGGCTGAGAAAGTAGTCATTGAAACCTTCTCGAGAAAGCTCCTCTGGGTCAGCTTTCAGGCGCACTAAAGTAGCCGCAACTGAAACAGTGATGTGGAAACCTTGGAGTCGACACAGTGGAGTCTTCAGGTGCACAGTAGAAATCTCAATAGTTCTGATATCTGATGCACCTTCAGAATCAGTTGATCGTTGTCCTTCAATCCTAGGGAAAATCTTCAACTCCGTCCCCGGCAATGGCGCTAGAAATGTTAGCGTCAGAAGTCACTCCTAGATTGCAGCAGGAGCAGAGCCCAACGCCCATCAGTTTATGTCACGATTTAGTGTTAAATGGGATGATCAGATGTGAGTGAACTCAGAATAGTATAGATTTAACTCAGGAAATCGGGCCTGGTATGTAAAAAACAAGGGAGGTCTTCATCCAACTTTCGTCAGTAAGTTGAGTATAAGATGGATAGATGGAAGACTTAATGAGATGAGTGAGCAAGACTACCTCGGGCATCAGGCCTTTGGCAGCTTGAGGAGGAAAAACTCAGGAGACAAGATCCTTTTGACCCTGAGTTTCAGGGAACTGAAAGGTGTCTTGAATGGATCCTCCAATTCCGAGCCATTCAACATTGATAAAGCACAAGAACTGATTAGAAACCCTATGAATATTACAATGATCCAACCTACATCATCCTATAACAACGCAACTCGAATGGATCCTCCAATTCCGAGCTGTCATAACACAGTGTAAACAAAGAGATGGAAAGAGGCTGACATCCATAAAGTAAGAAGTCTCAAATGCCAATACATAACCTGAGCAAACAATGCTTCATCAAAAATTTAGAATCGGGAGCTTAGCTCAACCATTGATGCCTTGAAAAATATCAAAACTAAGTATATATACTCCTAAACAATTGCCCAACAGAGGCATCTTAGACTTTCAGGATGGGGCGTCTCTTCAATCAAATTAGGCCTGCACTCCTCTGTCATATGCCAACTTAACTCTGCATGGCTCATGCTAAGGGGTAGATGAGCCCTTAAATGCATAATTAGCGTGCGTAGACTTCCCTGGTGATTCGAGGACATCGGCATGGCTTCTGTGTGAAAACCAATACAGAGGACCACCACGGGCGGACTTCCTGCCGGGACCTCCATACCTCACAATTAATGAGTGAGGTGAGGTTTCAACCACCCCTTCTCTTCTTCATTCATTCCAAGCAGGTATCAAGATTGAGATCAAGTCGAACCGGTGCCTCAAGAATACGGTGATCCCTTTTACAGCTAAACCCGACGCTTCGGACCCTTGCACAGTTCTTTCTATCACCCCTAAGTGACTACGAGCTGTGACCCTGTGCCTATCTTCAAAGGCGCTTTCGACACTTCATGTCTTGCGACTGGGAGGAGGCTGTTCCTTATGCTTCAAAGTTACGATAGACGAAACAACGGCATAGCTTAATCACGCGCCACGTGTCTCTCTAGATGGACGACTGAGATCTTCCGATGATACTGTGGGCCCGAGTCCTGAATGCTTTTCGCACTTCTCATCTCGCAGCTATGAAGGAACTGCCTCTTGCACTTCAAAGTTGCGATGGGCGAAAAGGCGAAAAGCCTAATCGAGCACCATGTGTCCCTGCGGAATGGATGGCTGAGATTCTTTCGGCGCTTCAGGATCTGCCTTAGCACATGATAAACGTTGGCACCCCTTCTCCAGGACTATTCCTTTGTGACCAGGCATGAAAACCGTGGGCCCGACTCTCGGCTCTTTCGACACTTCGGGGTTCGGGGTTTTGAGATGTGAAATGGTGAGGATCCCTTACCCTTTGAAATCTCGAATGCCTAAATGCCGACATGACTAGATCTTGCACCACGCGTCCTTTGGATCAGACGAATGAGATGACGTTGGTGGCTTCACTATGAAAATCCCGAAAGGCCCCACCCGTGGCTCAGATCTTGCGCCACGTGTCTTTCTGATCAATGGTCCCGATCTTTTCAGGATTTCTTGCACCGGGAGTTCACGATGCGTTTCTTCCTCAAATTCCTGATTGACCAATCTCGAAAAGCACGAATGTGCACCACGTGTCCTTCAGATGGACAACCGAGATGAATTTGTCATAAAAGGGGCCTATTTCCATTCCCAGGCTCGCTTGACGCGACCTGGCGCTAGGACCGTGGGCTCAGTTTCAAAGGTACCTTCGACATTTTGCATTTTGGCAATTTCAGCTGCAGTGGATGGGAGATCCCTTGTTTCTTAAAATGTCGATCTCCGAAATGCCGATTAGCTGCCACCTGCCCCAACTGGATTGGATGGCCCAGATTTTCCTTGAAAAATAGGTGCTATCTCTTGTGATAAATCTGGGGCAACTTGGTATCCCTGAAAACTTGATGACTGTCGATTTTCTCTATAGATGGATCTTGCCACTGAAATCAGACTGCTCGCTCGCCTGCTTGCATTTTCCACCCAAAATGGATTTTTTGTGCACTACTTTATTGCGCTCATGGTTGCGACCTTGGACTAGAACACATTTGATGGGTTTTGAAACCCCACTTCTTCGCATTCTACATCAAGGGTCTGAAATCGGGGAAAAACACCTCGCTTGCAAGAATTGGTGCTAACACATTCTTCGTCTGATTTCCTCCAAATCATGAATCTCTTGCTTTGTACCTCATGCTAAATTATGAGAGATGACTTAATGCTCTCCTTTCAGTGGGTCTCCTTCCATCGAATTCAACTCATCTATTATGGAAACAAGACCTAGAGACATATGAGTACCTTGAGGCTTGCAGTCATTAGTGGTAGGTTCTCTCGCCATCGACAGTTGGGAATACATAAATGTCTCCTGATCCATGGATTCTTCAAGTGTTTGACCCCGACTCCTTTATTCACACTTGTAAGAATGTACTCGGTTCCTTGATACCTACTTCCATCATCGATTGGATGTCTCATGTTTGTTAACGGTATACCTCAATGATCGGTAATCAAAAAATGTCTCATTGTGTTCGACCTCAACTCCTTTATTCACATGATGTAGACTTGCACCTTTGGCGGATTGTGTAGAAGACTTGAAGATACCAATATGTGGTCGCAACTTTCCTGAGCTGTTTCTTCCTTTTCATTAGACCAATACTGATATGACTTCAATGATCATGGGAGATTAGATTTTACTCCATTGTATACAAATATCTTCAAATTGATTTTGAGACTGGTTCTACTGGGCCTTGTTCGTGACTATGATAGCGTTTGACATGTAATCTCATTTGTATTTGGATATTCATGCCCACATACATTTTTTTGGTATATTTTCACATGGATCTGCAGTGTAATTCAAATTGGCAGCCATGTATGCAAAGTCAGTACATAATGTAATGAGCAACTAGTTCTTCCAGCTGGTTCCCCTTCACTCCACTTCTGGGGTTTTATAATGTATTTCAGCCATCGCAAATACTCCTCTGACCTCACACATTAAGGGGAATCTGTTATGGCAAGATTTTCCTCACCCTATGAAATCTTTCACAGAAGGCCTTTTTCCATTTCCCTATGCAGACTTTTCATCCATTTTTACAAATCCTAGAGCTAAAAATACATTTTTTCCACATATACGCACCTTGCCTACTATACACCATGTGTATATGCATGTTGCACCGCTACAACCTGCGTACATTGGGATTTGTTCCCAAAAATGAAAAATGGTGTCGGGTTTCCATGTCACGATAGGATATCAATGATCCTTGGCCTTCCATATATTGGAAACGTTCTAACTTGACCCTTCAGTTCCATTTGAAGGATATAAATGATCCAATTCCAAGCTATAGAAAAAAGGAGAAAGAATTCAACTTTGAGAGAAAAGTTACTCTGGAGAAATTATTCACTTCATATTGAGTCTGCATCCCTTTGTCCTTTAAGTTTGAACACAATATTCATCCCCTAAGCTCTTCCCTTACTGATTGCGAACTTCATTGTCTCTCTTCTATGAGATTGCCTTTGGTGGAGGATTGAAGTGGTGGAGACCTAGCTGGAAGGAACTTAGTTTATTTGTTCCGAACCATGCTGACATAGAAGTCTGTAATTTTTTCACTTATGTTGACCATATATTAATAGAAATACTCTTTTCCCGTCTAATTAATATCTCGAAAATATTTTAATTATTATTCCATGGGCATATTTGTTATGTATATTAATGGGATATTCTATTGAATGTGCTAACATCATATATTATCACTAAATGCATGCTTTTCTTGGTTGTTGAGGACTAGTTGCAAGTATATTTCTTTGGGTCAAGTGCTCAATGGTGGAATTCATCGAACGTCTGGATGGGGTAGGCCCTTTATCTTGTCTTGCTAGCATATTTGTTTATAGAGAATACTTGAGAATAGAGTTGATTTCTATAGTCATTTCCATCTGTTGTGGTTTTCCCCTAGCCATAGAGAGATTTTCCTTGTAACTCATACCAAATGTGTTGGTCGGAATCAGTGTGGAGGAGGAAGGTGTAAAGGACAGAACATAGGTAGTAGCTTGCTTCCCATTTGATTATTCCATCTAGGAGAATTAAGAATAGGATTAGAGCCAAGAGTAAAAGGACGTTGGATTCCATCCGTAGTATTCATTTTGGGAATATGAGCTCCACCAAATGAGAGTGGGATATGCGGAGGAACCATGCCCCCAGGTCCAAAAATAGGATTAGTATTATTCGCTGGAATGGAAGATGAAAGTTGTGATGTCATATTCGGCATACCAAAAGGGAAAGGGTTAGAGACCAAAGGAATGGACTGGGCATTGTATCTAGGCATACCAAAAAGAGACCCAAAAGGGTTCATTACTATGGGTTTCATAGCAGCCACATGTCGAATAGGAGTAAGGACGGGATACTTCAGCACCACAACCATAGTGGTTGAAGGAGTCGAAGGAGTTCCATTAACTACAATTGGTATGGGAGTTGAAGGAATCCCAATATCTTTCTGACTTGACTCAATACTCATACTTTTATAATAACAAGTCTGATAGGTGGAGGTTTCTGTACCACGTTTGATAACTCTACGCCTTTTAGAAGGAAAAGACTCAATATGCGGTGTTAAATTCAACAGACGGTGAGACCTGCGAGGAAGATGATCTGGCTCCATGAATACTCAAGACTCGAGGTATAAAAAAAAATCCTAAGGCCAACTAACAATCAAAGAGAACACCAAAATAAACAAAAGGCCAAATGCACACAAGCATGATATAATAGATGAAAAGGGGCCTCCCTCACTAGAGTAGGTATGCCTCGCCCAAGAGGGGCCTGAGACTCCCTTCAAAATATCAGAGGTATCATAATCAGTTATAAGGGCCCTTGTGGGCTTAACAACATAGTCGGTCAGATCCCCCCAGAGAGGTAATCCTCCATAAAGGCTATGTGTTGTCTGACCCTTATCTAAATTAGGGTACCTGCAGAATAACCCCTGCAATTAACCTATGTGGCTATGTATGTCAAGCAACTAAATCCACCATGATATAACCAATGCATAAGCGAACAATTGTAATCCAGGTCCACCGTATGGGCAGGGTAACAAAGCCCAAAATTTTGAAAGCACTGCCTCTCACAGAGGTAAAGGTAGTAGAAAGACCCCCATATATGAATAGATTCCCAAAAATATCTCTGACGCTAAGAAGGTATTAGAGAGTTATCTTTGCAACCAACTTCGGATGACCTCGTGCTTAACTCCAATGTGAGTGGAGCGTCCTGACGTCACTAATTACACAATGGATTTCATCACTCCCTTAGTCAGACACATATGTTCAGTTTCATACACTTGGATAAGTTTACTCACAAAATCCTATTCCAAGGCCCTATATCCTATGCTTGTTTGTGTACTCTGAAAAATGAAATCGTTTCTAATCAATTTTAATTCATCAACATTACTTTTAATGGATGTGTTTACTCAAAATATGTGGTCGTGAAACTGATGATGTTATGACTCAACAAATTAAAGAGATGAATATGAACATAAAGTTAAGTCCTAAACTTTAATTCTCAAAATATGATAATCTTTTCAAAATGTAACTTTCAATTCAACTCTTCAATTTCAATAAGATGCAATATTTCCATACATGTATCAAGATCAATACTAAAAACCCAAAAGAGAAAATGCCAAAATGCAAAATGTATTTTTTTGTATTTTCAATATAAAGAAATGAAAATGTAAGGACTGAATAACAACTTGATATATAGACCCTACTGCAAGAAAAAAGAGAAAATCCAAGCAGGATACCAAGAAGCAAACACTCAGACCAAGATGCAAGGACAACCAATGAATAAGATGATGAGAAAGAAAAAATCGCTTGAAAATTCAAACATAAAAAGGTTTCCTATCATCTGCAGGCACTTAATAGTTAGGACAGAAACACAAGAAGACTCAACAACCATCAAAACTCACCCAAAAAACACCAAACGCAACAAGCAAGCAAAAAATGTTGATGTATGTTGTTAGTCCCTAATGTTGCACTTGACTGTGAGAGGGAAAGCTAGGGAATCATCAAGTTATTGCAATGGTATTTATGAAGGGTTTTCTGAATATTTTTTTAGAAAATGTTTGAAAGCTGTCTCAAGGATTAATTAAAACATATAACGCAATGTAAAAGAAAGTAAACATCCCATTGGCTTAGTAAATGACAGACACT
Organism: Picea glauca; assembly: GCA_000966675.3. Lineage (NCBI taxonomy): Eukaryota > Viridiplantae > Streptophyta > Pinopsida > Pinales > Pinaceae > Picea > Picea glauca. Next base: position 1,095,601 of record JZKD02S2167068.1, on the reverse strand, counting down.
TTAATAGATCAGATGGTAAGGTAAATAAAGAAAGGAATATATGTGAGTATCTAGGTTTTCAAATCACACATGGATTTCTTATTTCAAAATATCATTAAGAAACAAGAACATGTACTTGAAAACAATCTTAATTATGAACAAAAACAATAAAATTTTCACCGTGTCACTCACAATCAAGAAATCATATGCATTGCAAAAGAATAAATGTATTCAAGTAATAAAATAAACAAATAAAGGTATGAAAGAAGATCTAACCATCAACATTCCTTTTCCATTTAGTACCAATATGAAATATAGTCTTGTCTTACAGTGGAGTTTTTACAAAAAAGGCCCTTGAATGCCCAACTAATCGACCTTTTACTTCTCCTTATATCCTGTTTATATAGAAATAATACATATTTATCAAGATCCAAAAGAAATGGATCTGAAAACCTCCTCATCTATATTTATTTTATTGTTTCAAATAATCAAGGAGGAGATCATATCTGATCTCCAAGTCGAATTGATGAGGTGGCTTGTCAACTACTGTCCATGAGATTTTTTTAGGAAAATAAATCTGGCAAATTCTTGAAAAATATGGTCCAACAATATATTAGTATCTCCCCAAAAATGATAGATGTGTAATATCTGAGAGAGGTTTTTGTGAAGAGACCCATTACCAACAAACACCCCTTTTGGGTTCCAAAAATTCATCTCAAACTTCTTTGAAACCTGGTCCAAAATTGGTCACTAAAACATGAAATAATTTAATGTGAAATCTCTGAAAATAGGCCTCAAAGATATATTCAAACCTATTAAACTGTGATAGTTGTGTAAACACCGAGAGGGGTTTTTGTGAAGGGGATCCTTACAAACAAAAGCCTCTTTTTATTTCAAATAATTCATCTCCATTGTTTCGAAAACTGCTCTTGAATATAAGGACTAAAACAGGGAAAACAAAGTATTTCCTGTATTTGATTTCTGTCTTTTCTTATTTTTGTTGTGTTCATCTTGAACTCTAGATGTTCTTCAACTAGAGTAGGTATATTTATATCAATGGAGGTTTGGGTATTCCTCAATTTAATTTCATACTTTGAATATGATCCACTACCAAACCCCTCTCCTTCAACACTTTTTGATTTTTCAATTTGTGGAAAAATCTAGTAACTGGTTTATTTCTAGAAAGGAATCATTTTCTCATCATCATATGTGCCTTTGAGTGCATATTCAGTGACTGAAACTGATCTGATGGTTTCCCTAGTTACAAGTCTCCTTGAATACTGTGGAATTTGTTTTCCCTTTTCTCGTTTTTTCTTATGTTCTTCAGATTCCTCGTCTGACCTGTGTGAAGAAGATACCAAGGTATTTTTTTATTATCTCTTTCTCAGTATCTTCTGAATTGTCTTCTATGATAATAAGTTTTTCCTTCTTGATAGAAGGATGAAACATGGCCTTTGAATTCAGTCTGAATTTGTTCGCATCCTAGGTTGAATTTCTTCTAGGGTATTTAGGTACATGTGTCTTATTCTTTCTCTGTTTCTTACCTTTGGCAGTATTCTTGCCTGTAGCTTGTTTCTTATATTTATCTAGAATTTGAACTAGGCTTGTAGTGTAATCTTCAGGTTCATCAGATTCCCTTTTAATATCTAGATCAAAATGGATATCAGTCTCTTCATCCATTTTAAGTTTCTTACCTTGACTCGTAGTGACTTTCTCATTAAGTTTACCCATAGGCAAATCACCAATGGCTTGTTGTGTTTGTAATTTTCTCTTGCCAACATGAGTTACCGTGGATGCAGGGGAATTTTCTTTCATCAAAACCTTAGTGGATTGAGAGGTTTGTTTACCTTTTCTAGGTTTCTTCTCTTTGATAGTTTTAGACTTAATTTCCTATAGATTAGGTTTTAATGACTAGATTAACCAGTCCCAAGACCTCTGAACTTCATTTAAGGAAAATACTACTAACGTTTTGATCAATCCTTGAAGGAAAAGACTTATTTTTGTTGTTGCAGGATGTGACTGGTGTAGATTTTAACCTTGTACAATAATTACTACAAAAATATTTTCAGTAAAAGAACAAAAAATATATAATGGAAAATACAAACATTACAAATAGATGTTTCCCCTAGATACCCAAACTGGTAAAACCATCATATTCTATATTCATTCATCATGATACATTGTTTAAAATAAAATATACATATAGGCTCCAACGACATCCAAAACCCTAACCCAATGACTTGGATTAGTCAACAACCCTAATTCCTTAACCGGAAATAGAAAACCATTAGCAAAAAACCATGTGCCGAAAAACCACCTAAATATGTGACACGTTTCTCGAGGTAGAATTTTTTTCTCGAGGGTACTACCCCTGCACCCCCCCTCAAACCCACCTACGTGCAAATAATATAACACATACCCAACATTCTCCCACTTGTTGTTTTATTTTCATACAGGGGGTTACAGGGTTACATAGTCAACAATCCAGGGCATCAATGCCCATGGATCCTCTACACCAAGAGAACATCTCAGTGCTCACAGATTTTGTTAATGAATCTGCAACATTCTTCAAAGTGTCCACCTTCATCAACAATACTTTATTTTCTTCAACCATGTTCCTCACAAAGTGATATTGAATATCAATATGCTTTGTCTTTGAATGATAAGTTGGGTTCTTCACCAGAAAAAATTCACTCTAACTATCACAATCTATCCTTACAGCTTGTTGTACCAACCCAATACCTGAACAAAATATTTGTAACCATACTGCTTCCTTACATGCATGAGTGGCTACCATGTATTCAAATTTTGTAGTTGAAAGTGCCACTATAGCCTGTCTTTTTCTCATCCAACTTATTGTTCCTCCAAACAGGTTAAACGCATACCCACTTGTAGATCTCCTACGATCCATATCTCCAACCTAGTCTGCATCCACAAAGCCAGGTATATCCACCACTCTATCCAATCCCGGTCTTCCTTGGTAGAACAATCCATAGCTAGTAGTGCCACACAAATACCTGAAATCCCTTTTTACTGTTGTCCAATGCTCCTTCCATGGTTTTGACATATATCTTCTCAAAACTCCCACTGCATGTGCAATTTCCGGTCTAGTACAAACCATTGCATACATCAAAATACCAACTGCACTCACATATGGAACACGAGACATGTCCTCCTCCTCTTCCTATGTCTTGGAATACTGATCTGCAGATAATCTTACCCCAACAGGAATAGGAACCTTGACCGGTTTACATTCCTTCATATTAAACCTCTACAATATTGTCTCGATATATTTTCTCTGATTTAACCAGATTTTCCTCTTTTTCCGATCCCTTTTAATTTCCATTCCCAAAATGAAATTTTAAGCACCGAGTTCCTTCATGTCAAATTTAGAGGACAATTGAGTTTTCAAGTCCTGGATAATCTCCTTGTTGTTTCCTATCAACAACATGTCATCCACATACAAGACCAAATAAATCAAATGATCACCAATTAATTTAAAATACACACAATGATCCTCTTTGATTCTTGTGAATCTAAGTCCCAGCATATAAGTATCAAATTTATGATACCACATCCTTGGTGATTGTTTTAAACCATACGGGGACTTTTTCAGCTTGCATACCAGCTCCTTCTTTCCCTTCACAACATAACCTTCTGGTTGTTTCATATAGATTTCTTCTTCTAGATCCCCATGTAGGAATGATGTCTTCACATCCATCTGTTCTACTTCAAAATCAAATGCAACAACAACAAATAACATAAACCTTATAGAGGTTAACTTGGCAACAGGAGAAAAAATATCACCAAAATCAATTCCCTCAACCTGGGAATAACCCTTTGCTACTAACCGAGCTTTGTGTTTCTCCACTTTTCCTTTTGCATTCAACTTCCTTTTAAATACCCATTTGCTGCCAATATACTTTCTTCCAGTCGACAACTCCACTAGATCCCAAGATTTATTCTTATCCATAGCTGTCATTTCTTCGTCCATGGTCCTTTTCCATAGATTTCCATCCTCTGAATCCACTGCCTCCCTGACAATTCTAGGATCATCATCAGTAATAGATAAAGAAAAATTTGAATGGAAATCAGATGGAGTATACCTATCCAGTAGCCTTCTTTCTCAAACCGATCTCCTCAATACTAGAGTATGAGGATCTTCTTCTTCTGATTCATGTTCTTCTGTAGAGTCTGATTCATCATCCTTTAAATCAAACTCTATTTTCTCTAGTTCTTCCTTACTTGGTAGGAATTCCTATTTAACAACATCCTTCATTTCTCTAAACACCACATCTCGGCTATACACTACCTTCTTAGTTTCTGGGTTCCAAAGCTTATAACCTTTGAGACCATATTTATATCCAATAAAGATACACTTTTCAGCCTTCATATGTAGCTTACTTCTATTTTCCTTTGGAACATGAACATATGCATCACAACCAAATACCTTGAGATGTGTGTGTTGGGCTGTAAAGATGTCCTAAAATATAACCTCTATGCATCAGCCAAAGGTAGGCGTTGGCACAAGCATTTTACTTGTTGCCTATGTAGGTTCTTACCTTTCATTTTCAATACCTCATCCTCTAGAGATGTAACACGTACAAAGGGATAACAATCGTAACAAAAGGAATGACAATTGTTCCTTTTTAAATCAACGACACTATCTGTAAAGGGAACAACAATTGTAACAAGGGGATGACAGTCGTTACATTGGGCCGAACTAATGTTGTATTAATTGAGTTGTAGTACTTGCCCAAATATTTAATTTGTCAATACAAGGTTCATAAAATTATGAAGCACATGCAAAGTATATGCACGATTGAAGTGGAATTAATCTAATCTAATGGTAAAGCTACAACTGAAATTGAATCATTAACCTAATGCAAGAAGCTGAAACACACGAGTTGGAATTGAATCACTACGACACACGACTGGAATGAAATTGCGTAAATGAAATTAATATAGGAATGGAAAATTGCGTCGAAGGATAAACAACATGTGAAGATAAACAAGACGACACATGTGAGCTCACACTAACAGTAAAGCAATCTAAAATTAGATTACAAGAATCAAATGAAAATTCATGAAACAATAATGAAAGCATGATTCAAACAAAGAATCCCTTTCTCCACAATCAAACTTATCTTTCAAATCCTAATGACTACTACTAAATTACTACTCTAAATGATTACTAAATGACTACTCTTTCAAATCCGAATGACTACCCCCTCATGAAGTGAGAGAACTCTCTTTTATACATGAGAGCCTTGAAGATAAGATAACCATCTCATAATTACAGATCCACTATTCTCTCAACTACATCCCCATTATTACAAAATATGATACCTTCAAATCCTCACGCATATCTCTCACATATCTTGGATAAGATATGTTATCCAAATATCCATGATCTTCTCCTTGGAATAGTCTTGAATTATCTCCTCAAATATTGAAATGGTGGAGGAAGTATTCGAGAAGTATTTTTGAATTAATCCTTCACATATTCCTACACATTACAAAGCTCACACATTTTTGATATATATATGAAAACATGTCGATTTTCTAATATTTAATCACAAATTCCCTTTTAATACTAAAATGAATAAAGTGGAGAATAACAAGGTGAAACCAAAATATATTTATGAAAATGATATCATGAAAGGCTAATGGGGCGATGAAATGTGAAGAATGATGAAGGGAAAGGTGGATGAAAATATGACATTTCTGAGCCCCAACAGTGTGAGAGAAGGTTCCTTACCAGTCAATACCTCTTGTGGAGTCTTGTCATCCAATGCTGATGAGGGTAATCTGTTGACCAGGTAACATGTAGTACCCACTTCCTCTGCCCAAAATTATTTCCCTAACTTGACACCACTGAGCATGCACCTTTTTTTTTCCATCAGCGTCCTGTTCATCCTTTCTGCAACTCCATTCTACTGAGGTGTATATGGAGTAGTCTTCTGCCTTTATATACCACACTTCTTACAAAATTCTTCAAATTCATTCCCACAGAACCCTCCACCATTATATGTCCTCAACACCTTAATTCTTTTCTATGTTTAAAGCTCAACAAGAGTCTTAAACTATTTAAACCTATCAAAGACTTCAGATTTATTCCTGAGGAAATATATCCAAGTATTCCTCGAGAAGTCATCTATAAATAAGAAATTGTACACAGATTTTCCCAATGATAGGGCCAACACAGGTCCAAAAAATCACTGTGAACTAGATGTAAAATTCCTTCTTCCCTTGTTGTACCAAAGGGGAATCTTACCTGATTCTGCTTCCCATATAGGCAATGTTCATAGAAATCAAAATCCAGAGAGAATTTAGACATACCTTAAACCATAACTTTACCATGTAGTAGTCGAGGACCCTTTTCTCTGATATGCCCCAGTCTTTGATTCCAGAACACAACCTTTTCTATAAAAACTGTAGGAGTTCTTTATTCTTCAACTCCAATACCAGGAACAATGGAACTATTACAACCATCACTAATGGTGCTTCCTTGCAGATTATACAGAGTTCCAAACCGAACTCCCTTCAGCAACACCATTGCTCCTCGAACCATCTTGCAGGTTTCCTTTTCAAATATTGTTTTTACCCCTGCATAGTCCATTTTTCTTACAAAAATCAAATTTCTAGCCAAATTTGGGATGTGCAGAACACCAAGAAGTGTTCTAATCCTTCCATCTATGAGCCTCAACTTGACTTTTCCTCATCCTATGATTCTGGTTGTCGAATCATCACATAAGAAAACATTACCTCCATCATACCTTTCATATTCGCAGAACCACTCCCCGTGGGGAGTCATATGAAAGGATGCACCAGAGTCAACCAACCATTCCTCATGATCTGCATGTGTGCTTGAAGAAGCCAAGTACACATCCCCTCCTTCTTCCTTGAAGGTCTTTTCTTCTGTAGAAGGAGACACTTCAGATCCATTTTGTTTCTCAACTTTGGATCTACACTGCTTCTTGTAGTGCCTTTCTTTTCCACATCTCCAACATACCTTTACAAACTTTTTGGGAGATTTAGATCTACCCTTATACTTATATCTCCTACTTGAGAACTTAGATTTATTTCTTTCCTGGGAACGTCCTCTTGCAAATAATTCTTTTGTGCTCTATCCTTCCATATTCTTTCATCTCATCTCCTATGACAACAAGGATGAGACCACTTCATCAAAATTCAAGGAATTTGTATTACTACCTATGGCCACGACTAGACTATCCCACAATTCTGGTAAAGAACACAGTAAACTGATACATTTATATTCATCTGAAATTTTAATCTCAACAGATACTAACTGACTTACCACAGTATTGCAAGCGTTCAAATGATCTGCCACCGAGTCTCCATATCTCATCCTCAGATTATACAGTGTATTTCTCAGGAATAGTTTATTTACTAGGGACTTAGACTGATACAAAATCCCCAACTTATCCCATAAATCCTTGGGTGTAGCTTCCTCTGACACATTCAATAATACTGAATCTGAGATACACAATCATATTTTTCTCTTCGCCTTCCGATCCAACTTTTTCCAGTCATCTGCTAAATTTCCTGTAGGTGCAGTACCTGGATCTACCATGATCCACTGTTCTCTGTCCACCAACAGATCTTCCATCTTGAGCTTCCACAACTCAAAACGTTTCCCATTAAACTTCTCGATCTCCATTTTCGAATTGCTCGCCATTTATTTTCACCTTAAAAATCAATACCACAGATCTCCCACTGTAATAAGGCTTATCACAGTCCCGAGCGAAACCCTTGACCACAAAGGCGTCCCCCTAAAGCCAAAAAATATCTGATACCAAATGTATATTTTAACCTTGTACAATATTTACTGCAAAGAAATTTTCAATAAAAGAACATAAAATATACAATGGCAAATACAAACATTACACAGAGATTTTTCCCCTGGAAACCCAAACCGGGAAAACCAACATATTCTATATTCATTCTTCATGATACATCGTTTACAATACAATATACATATAGGAGACAGTGGCATCCAAAACCCTAACCCAATGACCTGGATTAGTCAACAACCCTAATTCCTTAAACAAAAATAGAAAACCATCGACAAAAGACCATGGGCCGAAAAACCACCTAAATATTGGACACATTTCCCAAGGCATAATTTTTTTTGGGGGGGGGCATTGCCCCCGAACCCCCACATGGGGGGCTATCACCCCCCTTCACCCCCATCAAACCCCCCTACACGCAAAGAATATAACATATACCCAACAACTGGATCCTCTTAGACATCTTAGATAATATTTTTAATAAGAAATAAGGTAGGTTAAGAGGGTAATCACCATTTACATGGATTAACAATATAATATGATAGATATGAACAAGATAAAATATGCCTTCACAAGTAATTTACCCATGGATAATTAACAGAGAAATACACCAATATTTCCTCACCCAGCTGTGTGGGATACGTTGGCTCCAATCGGGGTTTTTCTTTTTCTGGAATTAAAAATTGATTTACAAACTCCATAACTACAGTCTCTTTATTCCACCATCTTTCCCCATATACCGGTAACCTGCAAGATTTAGCTATGGAATTCTCTATCACGTGCATGAGGAGTTTACCAAATATATATCCAGAACCATCGAAATTCTGTGCAAATGTCATAGAAATTTTCTTGTCATGACCTTGGAATGTCGAGAAGAAATCGAACCAACCTGCATCCTTTAACTTATATGCCATCTGAGGAAATTCTTCAAGCAATTATGTCCCTTCTGGCTCCAATCTGGTTGTCTAAACAATCTTTTTGGGCACCATGACATTGATACAATCCTGCAGAAAATTTATGAGAATATCGCAGGTTTGATTTCCAACTTTCGAAGGTTGTTGAAAACCGAGATTTATCTCTTTACCTGCAAAGCATGTGTAGAATTATAAACATACTAAAATAGCCATATTACGATTTCATTCATATGGAATAATAATTGGGCATGTTGATTTGGTTTCAAGGTGGTGAGTACAACCCGATCCTCCAAGTTAGTTGTCATTATGAGAATTACATCCTGAAATAGATCATATAGAGATATGTAGATCCTCTAGTAATGATTTTGAACATTAGGAAATGATATGGGTAAGGTGGCGCATGCAGAACTATCATCACTTTCGACACTGCAAGAATAGCGTTATTCGTGTAGCTCCCTTTCCACTTTGACAAAACTTGAAAATTCAAACGAGGAAAGGAAAAGTGATGTGATAGAAATATTTCATATCATATCCTAATCTTTGAAAACTTAAAAACATTTAAAATGTGCATAAAAATAATAAAAATAATCTTTCAATCCAAGAAAGGGAAAAACAAAGTTGAACAAAGAATCATGAAAAATGGATAGAACAGTGATTAAGGACACCTAATCAGTAAAAACAAGGTTAAGGACTAACACTGGCTCCTTATTGGGATAAATTTACATGATGAAACTTTAAGAACTTTCTGACCAATGCCTTCACATCCCTCATCATCATCAACTTTTACTCTAATTATTTACCTGTCTGACCATTCCTTTATTTGCAATCCAAAAATAACAACCACAAAACTGCAAGTACTCTTTCCATTGGACTATGGAGTCCTTATTCTTGCATACTGAAAACTTGACACTAATCTCATAGTGTAAATCGATATTCAAAATGAAACCAACATGCTCAAAAACAAATCTTATTTATGTACAACTCCTACACAACTAACCAATCAGTTCCTTGATCAGGTCACATCAAACTTCCAATGCAGCCATGAAAGCATTTGACTGAGAACATGGTCTTCTTCCTTGCAAGTAAATAAGAAAATGTAGAAAAATTGAGATGTTTGCAGTAAAAAATGAATGGGAAGCCAATACTTACAGCTGCAATTTGCTTTAATTCCAAATGCTGCAATCTTTTGAACCTCTGGAAACACTGACTCCATGTAGATGGCTACTGGATCATATATAATATGATGAAATTCCAACTGATAAAAAAACCCAAACTACTACCCTACAATTTATGTTGTATTTGTGAGACCATAATCCACTTGATTTCCTTGAAACAACACATGAACATCACTTGTTTTATGACAGTGAACAAAAACATCTTGGATAGGATGATTTCCTTCATCTGTTTCTCCAACATCAGATTCATACTCATAAAAAATGGGCTCACTGTTGCACATTTCAATGAATGCTGATGTGAAATTATGCTCTTCTCCATTTTCGTATTCATCATATAAAGTTTGACTATAAAAAAATTATGAATTATTAAATTCACAAAATTTTGTTTCATTATGCTCTTCAAACAAAGAACAAAAATGAACAACCTAGTCTTTTGGAACAAAAGTTTCATTATGACAATCCAATAAATTTGTTGTCATACTATCGATGACACTATCATCAACAACATCTTGAAAAACTTCTCCTTGAAAAGAAGAATGAGAGAAAGTTTCATGAATGATCAAATCTTGTTCATCATGATAGGATGGAGCCTTTTGATTGATTTCAACTGGAAATGATAAAAAAAATTGTTCACCATCAATATAATCTTCAAGAATTTCTCCACTAAAATACTGGAGTTCACAAATATTTCCAGTAGAAAATTATTCATGAAGAGACCCATTCGAATGGCCATCAAAACTGTTAGGAGCATTATGAGAACACTCCAAAATATCTTCACTGATCTCATCACTAAAGTTGTGCTGTTTTTTTTTTCTAAGATATTTAAATTGCTCACAACAATCATTCAAGAGGCATTCGACAGGATAAATCCTCTTACAAAATGAATGAAAAGCATCATGGAAATAATTTAATGATGAAATACTGTAAACAGGAAGAGATCGATACCATTGTCTCCCCTCTCCTTCCAAGGAGTACATAAACATCTTCAACAATACATCTTCATGATGAATATAAAGTTGGTCCATGTATTGATGAAAATCAATCAAGTGTTGTGCAGGATGATCATGATCATCTCCTATGAACCTTGGAAGGTAGTCTCCCTATTCATGCACAGTGGGCACAACATTTGGAAAACTAGGAATACTAGAGAATCAAATGGAGGAAACCTACGAGCCAAAATGGCTTCCATAGCCTTCCACATCCTGGATCAATGGAGTCACCAAAAGATTCTTCCTTCATGGAGTCACTAGGTGAATGATACAATCAGAAAAACTTTCCAACTCTTGTTCACCATCAATAGATAAAATTGATCGTTGTCATTCTCCCAAGGATAAATTCTTCGTTCCTCCGTCCCCGAAAACAGTGCCAAAAGATGTTATTCCCTAAAGTTGCACTTGATTGTGAGAGGGAAATCTAGGGAATCATAAAGTTATTGCAATGGTATTTATGCACGGTTTTCAGAATAGGTTTTTAGAAAATGGTTGAAAGTTGGCTCAAGGATTCAATAAAACATATAACTCAATGTAAAAGCAAGTAAATATACCGTTGGCTTAGTAAATGACATACACTTTACAGATCAGATGGTAAGGTAAATAAAGAAAGGAAGGTATGTGAGTATCTAGTTTTTCAACTCACACACGGATTTCTTATTTCAAAATATCATTAAGAAAGAGAACATGTACTTGAAAACAATCTTAATTACGAACAAAAATAGTAAAATTTTCACTGTGTCACCCACAATAAGGAAATCATATGCATTGCAACATAATAAATCTATTCAAGTAAGAAAATAAATAGACAAAGATATGAAATAATATATGACCATCAACATGAGTTTTCCATTTAGTACCAATATGAAATATAGTCTTGTCTTACAATGCAGTTTTTACAATAAAGGCCCTTGAATGCCTAACTAATCGACCTTTTACTTCTCCTTCTACCCTGTTTATATAGAAAAAGTACATATTTATCAAGATCCAAAAGAAATGGATCTGAAAACCTCCTCATGTATATTTAGTTTCTTGTTTCAAATAATCAAGGAGGAGATTAGATCTGATATCCAAGTCGAATTGATGAGGTGGCTTGTCAACTGTTATCCATGAGATTTGTTTAGGAAAATAAATTTGGCAAATTCCTGAAAAATAGGGTCCAAATATATCTTCATATCTCCCAAAACGTGACAGCTGTGTAAAATCCGAGATATTTTTATGTGAAGGGGCCCATTCCCAACAAAAACCTCTTTTGGTTTCTAAAAATTCATCTCCAATTGCTTTGAAACCTCGCCCAAAATTTTATACTAAAACACGAAATCATTTAATGTGAAATCTCTGAAAAATAGGCCTCAAATATATATTCGAACCTCTTAAAATGTGATAGTTGTGTAAACACCGAGAGAGGTTTTTGTGAAGGTGCTTGTTCCCAACAAAAACCTCTTTTTATTTCAAATAATTCATCTCCATCATTTCAGAAACAACTCTTGAAGATAAGGACTAAAACAGGAAAAACAAAGTATTTCCTGTATTTGATTTCTATCTTTTCTTCTTTCTGTTGTGTTCATCTTGAACTCTGGATGTTCTTCAACTAGAGTAGGTAGATTTAGGTCAATGGAGGTTCGAGGCTTCCTCAATTTAATTTCATACTTTTGATATGATCCACTACCAAACCCCTCTTCGTCAACACTTTTTGATTTTTCAATTTCTGGAAAATCCTGTAACTGGTTTATTTCTAGAAAGGAATCATTTTTCTCATCATCATATGTGCCTTTGAGTGTAGATTCAGTGATTGAAACTGATCTTATGGTTTCCCTAGTTACAGGTCTCCTTGAATACTGTGCAATTTGTTTTCCCTTTTCTCGTTTTTTCCTGTGTTCTTTAGATTCCTCCTCTGACCTATGTGAAGAAGATGCCAAGGTCTGTTTTTTGATCTCTTTCTTAGTATCTTTTGAATTGTCTTCTCTAATAATAAGGTTTTCCTTCTTGATAGAAGGATGAAACATGGCCTTTCAATTCAGTATGAATTTGTTTGGATCCCTGGTAGAATTTATTCTAGGGTATTTAGGTACAGGTGTCTTCTTCTTACTTTGTTTCTTACCTTTTGCAGTCTTCTTGCTCGTAGGTTGTTTCTTCTGTTTAGATGGACTTTGAACTGGGATTGTGGTGTAATATTCAGGTTCATTAGATTCCCTTGTAATATCTAGATCAAAATGGATATCAGTCTCTTCATCCATTTTAAGTTTCTTACCTCAACTAGTAGTGCCTTTCTCATTAAGTTTACCCATAGGCAAATCACCAATGGCTTGATGTGTTTGTAATTTTCTCTTGCCAACATGAGTTACCCTGGCTACAGGGGAATTTTATTTCATCAAAACCTCGATGGCTTGAGAGGTCTGTTTACCTTTTCCAGGTTTCTCCTCTTTGACAGTTTTAGACTTAATTTCCTGTAGATTAGGTTTTAATGACTGGATTAACAAGTCCCAAGACCTATGAACTTCATTTAAGGAAAATAATACTAATGTTTTGATCAACCCTTGATGGAAAAGACTATTTTTTGATGTTGCAGGATGTGACTGGATCCTCTTAGGCATCTTAGATAAGTTTTTTAATAAGAAATAAGGTAGGTTAAGAGGGTAATAACCATTTACATGGATTAATAGTGTAATATGTTAGATATAAACCAGAGAAAATATTCCTTCACATGTAATGTACCTATGGACAATTAACAGAGAAGTATGTCATTCTTTCATCACCCAACTCTGTGGGATACCTTGGATCCAAATGGGCTATTGATTTTTCTAGAATTAAAAACTAATTTACAAACTCCATAACTACATTTTATTTCTTCCACCAAATTTCACCATATACAGGTAACCTGCAATCTTTAGCTATGGAATTCTTTGTCATGTGCATGAGGATTTTACCAACTATAGATTCAGAACCATCGAAATTATGTGCAAATTTCATAGAAATCTGCTCGTCGTGACCCTGGAATGTCGAGAAGAAGTCAAACCAACCTACATCCTTGAACTCTTGTGCCATCTGAGGAAATGATTCGATCATTCTGTCCCTTATGGCTCTAATATGATTATTTGACCACTCTTTTTGGGTGCCATGACACTGATACAATCCTGCATAAAGTTTTTGAGAATATCGAGGGTTTGATATCCAACTTTTGAAGGCTCTTGAAAAATGAGAGTTGTCTCTTTACTTGCAAAGCATGTGTAGAATGATAGACATACTAAAATAGGTATATTACGATTTCATTCATATGGAATAATAATTGGGCGTGTTGATTTGGTGTCAAGGTGGCGAGTACATCCCGATCCTCCAAGTTAGTTGTCATCATGAGAATTACATCGTGAAATAGATCATATAGAGATATGTATATTCTCTAGTAATGATTTTGAATGCTAGGACACAATTTGGGTAAGGTGGTGCATGCAGAACTATGATTACTTCCGACGTTGCAAGAATAGCGATATTATTGTAGCACCCTTTCCACTTTGACAAAATTTGAAAATTCAAACGAGGAAAGGAAAAGTGATGTGATAGAAATATTTCATATCATATCCTAATCTTTGAAAACTTAAAAATATTCAAAATGTGCATAAAAAGAATGAAAATAAGCTTTCAAGCCAAGAAGGGGAAAAACACAGTTTAACAAAGAATCATGAAAAATGGATAGAACAGGAATTAAGGACACCTAATCAGTCAAAACAAGGTTAAGGACTAACACTGGCTCCTTATGGGAATAAAGTTTCATGATGAAACTTTAGGAAATTGCTGACCAATGCCTTCACATTCGTCATCATCATCAACTTTTACTGTAATTATTTCCTTGTCCAACCATTCCTTTATTTGCAATCCAAAAATAACAACCACAAAATTGCAAGTAGTCTTTCCATTGGGCTATGGAGTCATTATTATTGCATACTGAAAACTTGACACTACTCGTATATTGTAAATTGATCTTCAAATTGAAACCAACATGCTCAAAAACAAATCTTATTTATGTACAACTCCTACACAACTAACCAATCAGTTCCTTGATCAAGTCACATCAAACTTCCAATGCAGCCATGAAAGCATTTGACTGACAAGATGGTCTTCTTCCTTTTAAGTAAATAATAAAATGTAGAAAAAATAAGATGTTTGCAGTAAAAAATGAATGGGAAACCCATACTTATAGCTGAAAATTGCTTTAATTCCAAATGCTACAAAATTTTGAACCTCTGGAAATACTGACTCCATGCAGATGACTACTGGATCATATATAATATGACAAAATTCTAGCTGATGAAAAAACCCAAACTTCTCCCCTGCAATTTATGTTGTATTTGTGAGACCATAATCCACTTGATTTCCTTGAAACAACACATGAACATCACTTGTTTTATTACAGTGAACAACAACATCTTGGATAGGATGATTTCCTTCATCTATTTCTCCAACATCAGATTCATACTCATAAAAAATGGGCTCACTGTTGCATAGGTCAATGAATGTTGATGTGAAATTCTTCACTTCTCCATTTTCATATTCATCATATGCAGGTTGACTATAAAAAAATTTTGAATTTTGAAATTCATAAAATTTTCTTTCATTATGCTCTTCAAAGAAAGAACACAAATGAACAACCTGGTCTTTTGGAACAAAAAATTCATTATGACAATCCAATAAATTTGTTGGCATACTATCAATGACACTATCATCAACAACATCTTGAAACACTTCTCCTTGAAAAGAAGAATGAGAGAAAGTTTCATGAATGATCAAATATTCTTCATCATGATAGGATGGAGACTTTTGATTGATTTCAATTGGCAATGATAAAACATTTTTTTCACCATCAATATAATCTTCAATAATTTCTTCACTAAAATACTGGCCTTCACAAATATTTCCAGTATAAAATTCTTCATGAAGAGACCCGTTCAAATGGCCATCAAAATTTTTAGGAGCATTATGAGAACATTCCAAAATATATTCATTGATCTCATCACTAAAGCCCCGCTAAAAATGTTTTCTAAGAGATTTAAATTTCTCACAACAATGATTCAAGAGGCATTCAGCATGATAAATCCTCTTACAAAATGAATGAAAAGAAGCATTGAAATCATTTAATGATGAAATACTGGAAACATGAAGAGATCGGTACCATTGTCTCGCTTCTCCTTCCAAGGAGTACATAAACATATTCAAGAATACATATTCATGATGAATATCAAGATGGTCCATGTATTGATGAAAATCAATCAAGTGTTGTGCAGGATGATCGTGATCATCTCCTCTGAACCTTGGAAGGTAGTCTCCCCATTCATGCATAGTAGGCACAACATTTGGAAAACCAGGAATACCAGAGAAATCAAATGGATCAAAGCTACGAGCCAAAATGGCTTCCATGGCCTTCGACATCCTGGATCAATGGAGTCACCAACATATTGTTCCTTGATGGAGTCTCCAGGTGAATTATACAGTCAGAAAACGTTTCCAACTCCTGTTCACCATTAAGAGCTAGAATTGATTGTTGACGTTCTCCCAGGGATAAATTCTTTTTTCCTCCATCCCCGACAATGACGCCAAAATATGTTAGTCCCTAAAGTTGCACTTGAATGTGAGAGGGAAATATAGGGTATAATCAAGTTATTGCAATGGTATTTATGAAGGGTTTTCTGAATAGGTTTTTATAAAATGGTCTAAAGTTGGCTCAAGGATTCAATAAAACATATAACTCAATGTAAAAGCAAGTAAATATCCCACTGGCTTAGTAAATGACAGACACTTTAACAGATCATATGGTAAGGTAAATAAAGAAAGGAAGGTATGTGAGTATCTATTTTTTCAACTCACACATGGATTTCTTATTTCAAAATATCATTAAGAAACAAGAACATGTACTTGAAAACATTCTTAATTATGAACAAAAACAGTAAAATTTTCACGGTCACCCACAATCAAGAAATCATATGCATTGCAATAGAATAAATGTACTCAAGTAAGAAAAGAAACATATAAAGATATGAAAGAATATTTGACCATCAACATGCCTTTGCCATTTAGAACCAATATGAAATATAGTCTTGTCTTACAGTGGAGTTTTTACAAAAAGTCCCTTGAATGCCCAACTAATCGACCTTTTCCTTCTCCTTCTACCTTGTTTATATAGAAAGAATACATATTTATCAAGATCCAATAGAAATGGATCTGAAAACCTCCTCATATATATTTGGTTTGTTGTTTTGAAATAGTGAAGGAGGATATCAAACCTGATCTCCAAGTCGAATTGATGAGGTGGCTTGTCAACTTTTGTCCATGAGAATTTTTTAGGAAAATAAATATGGCAAACTCCTGAAAAATAGGGTCCAAAAATCTCTTTTTATCTCCCAAACGGTGATAACTGTGTAAAATCTGAGAGAGTTTTTTTTGAAGGGGCCTGTTCCCAACAAAACCTCTTTTGGTTTCCAAAAATTCATCTCCATTTGCTTTGAAACCTCGACAAAAATTGGTCACTAAAACATGAAATCATTTAATGTGAAATCTCTGAAAAATAGGCCTCAAAGATATATTCGAACCTATTAAACTATGATAGATGTGTAAACACAAAGAAAGGTTTTTGTGAAGGAGCTTGTTCCCCCAAAAAAACTCTTTTTATTTCAAATAATTCATCTCCATCGTTTCAGAAGAAAATCTTGAAGATAAGGACTAAAACAAGAAAAAACATAGTATTTTATGTATTTGATTTATGTCCTTTCTTCTTTTTGTTATGTTCATATTGAACTATGAATGTTCTTCAACTGGAGTAGGTAGAATTAGGTCAATGGAGGTTCAAGGCTTCCTCAATTTAATTTCATACTTTGAATATGATCCACTACCAAACCCCTCTCCTTCAACACTTTTTGATTTTTCAATTTCTGGAAAATCCTATAACTCGTTTATTTTTGGAAAGGAATCATTTTTCTCATCATCATCTGTGTATTTGAGTGTAGATTCAGTGACTGAAACAGATCTTATGGTTTCCCTGGTTACAGGTCTCCTTGAATACTGTGCAATCTGTTTTCCCTTTTCTCATTTTTTCCTCTGCTCTTCAGATTCCTCCTCTTACTCGTGTGAAGAGCCAAGGTCTGTTTTTTGATCTCTTTGTTAGTATCTTCTGAATTGTCTTCTATGATAATAAGGTTTTCCTTCTTGATAGAAGAATGAAACATGGAATTTGAATTCAGTAAGAATTTTTTTGCATCCCTTGTAGAATTTCTTCTAGCGTATTTAGATACATGTGTCTTGTTCTTACTCTGTTTCTTACCTTTTGCAGTCTTATTTCATGTAGGTTGTTTCTTCTCTTTAGTTGGAATTTGAACTAGTCTTGTGGTGTAATCTTCAGGTTCATCATATTCCCTTTTAATATCTGGATCAAAATGAATATTAGTCTCTTCGTCCATTTTAAGTTTCTTACCTCGACCGGTAGTGCCTTTCTCATTAAGTTTACCCATAAGAAAATCACCAATGGTTTGTTGTGTTTGTAAGTTTATCTTTCCAACACTAGTTACCCTGGCTACAGAGGAATTTTCTTTTATCAAAACCTCAGTGGCTTGAGTGGCCTTTTTACCTTTTCTAGGTTTCTTCTCTTTGAAAGTTTTAGAATTAATTTCCTATAGATTAGGTTTTAATGACTGGATTAACCAGTCCCAAGACCTCTAAAATTCATTTAAAGAAAAGACTCCTAATGTTTTGATCAACCCCTGATGGAAAAGACTATTTTTTACTATTGCAAGATGTGACTAGATCCTCTTAGACATCTTAGATAAGAGTTTTAATATGAAATAAGTGTCAAAAAGTTGGATTAGGTTGATGGATAGTTGGTATCGATTGTTGGTTGTCATTGATGTCAACTATTGGAGAGTGATATTGTAGATTGATGTCAACCCTTGGAGAAAGTACGGTAGAGAATTCCAGTAGCACAAAGGTTTGGGTAATGGAACCAAGTTTGTTTTATGTAAAGATTAATCATTATTGTCTTGTCATGGTTGATAAGAAGCACATATGGATGAACTCCAAAGTGGTCCGCTTGTGGTGAAAGCCCTCACGGGAAGACGCTTTGCAGATTGAGTTATCCTAGAAGTATGGTTAGAGACCCCATGCTTATTTGTGGAATAATGACATGAAGGTCAATTAATTTGTCAGTGAATTTATCCTAGATGGATATTTCTTGTCATGCCATTTTCGGTGGTATGTGGAACGTCACATAAATCCTCACGGTTAGAGAGTTATGGCCATGAGATGTTGGAGAACCCAGGTTTAGGTAATGGACCCAAGTTTGTTTGATGGATAACAGTATGATTTTTGATATATTTTTCAGGTAATACTATTCTATATGGATAGTACATGTCATTCCATTTATGGTGGTATGTGGAATGTCACATAAATGCTCACGGTTTGAGAGTTATGGCCTTACGAAGTTGGAGAACCCTCATATGTCATCTAGAAGCCCCGAAAGGTCAAAGTAGTCAAAGTGGTTTAAGATATTTTAAAAGTAAATAATAAAGTGAAGTGATGAGTGCACTATAATTCAAAGTGAATACGAAATAAATTATTTAAATAATATATTTAATGGAGAAATTAGAAGTGGGTTAACCATAAAATAAGGAAAGTGGGCAAAGTGACCTAGAAGATGTTTTTAAGGAAGCTACTTGGAGAGTATAAATAAGAGGAAAGGCTCTCTCATTTTACATCACACCTGAGCATATTGAATAGGTGACTATTTAATATCTATAGGTGTTTGAGGTAACCAAATTATATCTAAGATGAATTTTTGAGGAAAGGTGAAGAAAAGAAGACCAGAATTCAAGGAAGGATAAATTCCTTTGATGATGCTTTCTAAGGTATGTTATTTATAGGTCATCTCACCATTTTCGCAATAAATTTTTTTATAGAATAATTTAGACCATGAAATTCATATGCCGTTGAGGAAACATATCCAAGTATATGTGGTAAAAAAATCATTTTGTGGGTCTTTGTATTTTTGGATTTACACTCCGTGGAAAATAGGGTTTGTGGCTAGTCCTGAAACTAGTCTAAAACATGTGTTTCGGGTAAAAACATCATAACTTATTCATAACAGATACAAATTGAGTAAGAACAAATGTGTTGGTTATAGTATAGTATTCAGTATTATGTGTAACATTTTAATATTGATTCAATAAACATTTTGTGCGGGGCACGCTCTACAAGGTCGCTCTCTAGAATAAGCCAAAATTCAACAAGGTATGCCATTTTTGCTATAACTCTTTTTTCTGAGAGGTTCCAAGTAGTGACACCTGGAGGAATTTCATAAAAAACACTGAAGAACATTGTATATCAGTTTCAGATATTTATTCATTACAGGTACAAAGTTATGATTATTTCAACTTAGGGTTGTTGACTAATCCAAAACTAGGCATGTGAGACTAAAAAAAAGTTTGATGAAAATGATAGTCTCTTGTTGTTAAAATTAAGGAAGGTTTGTAGGAAAGTGATCATATACACCAGTTCTATTACACAGTTACAAATCAGATTTGGATGATGAAATTGATGAGAGCTTTTGGTTGAGGTACATGTCAGGTACATGGTTGAGATAAGTAGTATTGTTGACACATGGTTTATGGATGATGTAGCACACTTGTATTATTAGAAGCACATATTGATCTTGGTGATGATTATGAGTTGTTGTGTTATAATTGGTTGATGCACATGTTTGAGAGTTGTCTTGGTGATTGATCTGATTTGGTTGATAAGATTGATGAGATAGGTTGTTGTGATAGGTTGTTTGAATAAGTTGTTGTGACAAGTTATTTGTACAGTTTTGGTGCATGGTTGATGCACTTGTTCATGGTACAGGTTGAGGTACATGTTGGTGCATGGTTGATGCACTTGTTTATGGTACAAATTGATTACAGGTTGGTTGGTACAGGTTGGTGCATGTTTGATGCACTTGTTTATGGTACAGGTTGATTACATGTTGAGGTACAGTTTGATGTATGGTTTAGGTTATTGGTACAAGTTTTTTGGTACAGGTTGATTGGTATAGGTTTACATCAGTGTATCTCACAGTGATAGTGTGACAGTGGTTCCATCATTCTACTTATATGTCACAACGGTTGGATAGGGAAAGGAAAGGTGGTTGTATCTACCTTCAGGTTGTAGTCAGAGAACATAGGGGGTTGTAGCCTCCTTCTGGTTGTAGCCAGATAATTGGGGATTTGAGCTTCCCTCAGGTTGTAGCCTGAGAAAATAGGGGGTTGGAGCCTCCTTCCAGTTGCATTTGGAAAACAAAGGAAATTGGTGCTTCCAATGAATTTAATTCCTCAAGACATATAAGAAAAATCATTCCGTGGTTTTCTCTCGCTTTGGGTTTCCACGTAAAAAAATGGTGTACTGTGTATGTGTATGATTGTTCATTTGTTCATTTCTTATTTACTCTGCAATTATTGGATGATAATGATACATTGATATAACACTTAGATTATATGGTTAAAAAGGATTAAATTGCTCTATTACTGATTCACTCCCCCTCTCAGTAATCCAACAATTGGTATCAGAGCGAGGTTCCTTCAGGAAACAATTTAACCACTGGAAGGAGATCATGGATTATTTTGAGAATGGAGTACCAATGTTTAATGGTCAGAATGGTTTGAAGTATGAGATGTGGAGCAGAAGGATGAAAGTATTTTTACAGGCACAGGGACATTATATTTGGCTATTGATGCAGGAGCATCGCCAACACATCAAGCGAGCCAACGCGGAAGCGGAGGACAGCTGGACAAGCCAACACAAATTTTGAAAACACTTTGAAATTGTTGCGCAAATCTTAAATGAGCCATTAAGATGAGGCGCACTTGTATTTTGTAAATGGACCTTGAGCGGATAGCTCTCATCCTTAGTAGGTAGACGGAATTTAAGATAGTTAATGCTAGTAGATAGAAATTTAATTCTAGACTAGATAGTTTTAGAAAGAAGGAGGGAAAACGGATATAGACACCCTCATTGTGCATTGTAAGATTATTCAGAAGCATTTGGAGCAAGAAGAAGAAGAGAGCTGTGT
The DNA here is from genome assembly GCA_000966675.3 of Picea glauca. Taxonomy (NCBI): domain Eukaryota; kingdom Viridiplantae; phylum Streptophyta; class Pinopsida; order Pinales; family Pinaceae; genus Picea; species Picea glauca. Next base: position 1,073,650 of record JZKD02S2167068.1, on the reverse strand, counting down.
AAGAACACCCATGTACAGACATTTGAATTAATAGAAGAGTTCTGATTCAAATTCATGGTTTGTGTTGTTCTCTGTGGATTTGATGTTGATATGCTCATGAATGGTTGCTTACTGTTATAGATTTGCTTTTATATGTTGTGTATGTGATTTCATGGTTGAATTGAAGTCTGAGAGGGTGAAGGAATGAGTTTAAATTGTTTCTCTATTTGAGCCAGAGATTCCTACAAGGAGTGCAGTTGAATTGTCCGCAAGGAGTGCGTTGACAGGGGCTCAGGTAGTTTAACTATTGTTCTCGTTCACCCAGAAGTGAAATTGGGTTGTAGGAGCCATGCAAGGAGTGCGTAGGCTAAGGGAGAGTCTCAGTTGTAAATCTGAGTAGAAGCTTTGAGGGACTACTGGTGCAGGTGTGCACAAGGTCGAAGGAATCCAAACACTTGAAGTGTTTGCAGATTTCTGCAAGGAGTGCGTGCAAAGAGTTCTCTTTTTCTAAGAGACTGAGGAATTGTGAGAAGCTCAGGAGGAGTAAAGCCTTTTAATCTGTTGAAGGGCCGCACAAGAGGGTTCGTATCAAGGAGCGATTAGAACTGGCATTGCAAGTTTGCAGCGTAAGTGGAGAAGTTCGAGAAGGGACCCTTGGTTTCTTCGTGAACCGTCTGATTGGACAAAAGTTGCACAGGTTTTAAGTCCTAGGGGGACATCGAGAATTCATAGGTCAAGAATTCTGGGACCTTTTGAATCTCAAAACAATGAGGAAGTCCTAGCCATGGATCTTGACGGACACGTGTTAGAAGATTCAAAGAAGTCGGGGTTCAGAGCATCGGAGATTTCAGAGACAAGATACTCTTGCAGCTTGGAGTCTCGATACGCGATATCTCGACGATTAGTGGAATCTGTGTGGGGCCACATCAGAGTTGGTGGAAGACAAGTGGCACACCGTATCAGAGTTCAGGAAAAGTAAAGTACCGAAACCATTGACATCAGGATTCACGATCCAACGAAGTCTGAAATCCCGATAGAAGTGACAGAAAGTGGAAAAGTCAACTCGCATGTGTGCATCGGAGTTTCGGCATATCGAGGTTCGGAAGTCGGAAAATCGAGTGGTTCGATATTGCGAGTTGTGAAATCATGATAGAGTAGAAGTCTCGATAGGGTAAGATAAGGTTAGCATTGACTGAGGTATCGGGTCTCGAGGATTCGAGAATATAGCGCTCGACCATTGGACTCGTGAAATCGCGAGCTCCGATTCCCCGATAAGTAAAGAGAGGGGGAATCACGTGAAGTGTTATGTGGGTGCGGATTTCCTAACAGGGAAATAGAAGAGTTATTCAAGAGTTCTTCGGGCCGAGAAGAAGAAGATCCTGTGAGTGGACGCTGCTTGAGGGCACGCTTGTGTCAGGTTTGGTATCAAAGCAAGGACATAAAGACTCTTTTCTTTCTATAGCAGAGAAGGAGAATTCACCATGCCACCCAAGAGAAGGGACGTGCAATCACCTGATCCATAGGATAGGGAAGTGCAGCGAAGAAGAGGCAAGCAGGTAACAAATCCAGAGATGGAGAGACAAATGAATGATCTCTGAGCAAGACTCAAAGACATGGAGACAGCACAAAGATGCACAGCTAGTGCAGAGGATCTCAGTGATTCTGAAAGTGATATTGAGGCTGAACGTGAAGAGGAAGTTGTAGCCGAAGACGTATCAAATAAGCGTTTGATCAAAGCTATTGCCAGGATGGGTGCAAGAGAAAAGATGGATATTCCAGTTTATGAGGGGAATCTGGATGCAGAGGAGCTACTAGATTGGATTAGAGCTCTGGACACCTACTTTGACTATGAAGATGTCAAAGAGGACAAGAAGGTCAAGCATGTTGTTACACGCTTGAAGGGACATGTAGCATTGTGGTGGGATGAGCTACAAGTTGACCGATGTTGCAAGGGCAAGCAAAAAATTAAGAGTTGGGACAGGATGATCGCGAAGATGAAAGCGAAATTCATCCCCAGAGACTATCAAATTTCTCTGTTCAGGAGGATGCAGAACCTAAGAAAGAAGCTAATGACAGTGAAAGAATACACTAAGGAATTCTATCGACTGAACATCAGATCAGGTCATCGAGAGAGCGATGATGAAAAGGTTGCCAGGTATATGAATGGCCTGAGATACGATATCTAGGATGAGATGAGCATGGTAACCATCTGAACGGTGGAGGATGCTTATCAGATGGCTCTGAAAGCTGAGGAGAAGCTGAGCCAAAAATAGAGTCAGAGGGGCCGAGGCAGAAGTCAGCCCAAAAGCAAAGCAGTTTCCCAGGACAAATACCAAAAGTCCAAAGAGGAATGGAAGAAACCTCAGACTCGTGTAGAGAGAGGTGGGACCTCACAGTGAGGGCAATATGTTGAATAAAGAGGGAAACATAATGATCAGAGAGGAGATTATGCTGATAACAACACTTTTCCTCGTACTAGAGGTAGAGGAAGAGGAAGAGGTGGAGTAATCACATGCTTCACATGCGGAGAGAATGGGCACAAGTCTTACGAGTGTCCATAGAAAAAGAAGGACATTGGAGAAGCTCACATCACCGAAGCGCAGAAGTGGGATGTTGAGGCCGAGGACGCTGAAGGTGGAAGATCGCTTATGATGCAAAAAGTCCTTTTGACACCCGAGAAGGAGGTGGAAAGCTCAGTCCAAAGGACCAGACTCTTTAGGACTACTTGCAAGACCAAGGATAGGGTATGCAAGGTCATAGTAGACAGTGGTAGCACGGATAATCTCATTTCATCCGAGATGGTAGAGAAGTTGGAGCTGGAGATGACTGATCATCCAAGCCCATACAGAGTTTCGTGGCTACAAAAAGGACACCAAGTAACTGTTACTAAACAATGCTTGGTTGAATTCAAGATAGGTGGATACAATGATAAAATACTCTGTGATGTTATTCCTATGGATGTATGTCATCTATTGCTGGGTAGACCATGGGAATATGACAGAAATGTGATTCATGACGGGAGAATGAACACATACACCCTGGAGAAGAATGGGAGAACCCATATGTTGCTTCCGATAAAAGATAAGGAGGTGAAGCCGGAAGTAAGAAACACAATACTTCTCATGAGTGGGAAGGAGATTCTTACGGAGGTTAAGAAGAAGGAATATCCACAATTCTTCGTGGTCAGGAAACTGAGGATTGTTCTGACTAGCACGAGAGTGGATGATCTACCAGATGAGGTTCAGGAACTACTGGGAGAGTTCGCTGACATCATAGTGGACGAACGACCTTGTTCGTTGCCACCGGTTAGGAGTGTGAGTCATCACATTGACCTCATACCAGGAGCCATATTGCCAAATAAAGCCGCGTACAGATTGACACCGCAAGAAAATGAAGAGGTCAAGAGGTAAGTCCAGGAGTTATTGGACAAAGGTTTAGTTAGGGAAAGCTTGAGTTCGTGTGCTGTTCCAATAGTACTCAGTCCGAAGAAAGACAGAAGTTGGAGGATGTGTATTGACTCGAGGGTGATCAATAAGATAACCATCAGGTACAGATTTCCATTGCCAAGGATGGATGATCTGATGGATTTCTTGAGAGGAGCAAAGTACTTTTCAAAGATTGATTTGAAAAGCGGATATCACCAGATTCGCATGAGAGAAGGCGATGAATGGAAGACAACATTCAAGACAAACGAAGGTTTGTATGAATGGCTTGTTATGCCGTTTGGATTAACAAATGCACCGAGTACCTTGATGAGTTTGATGAATGAAGTTCTGAGGGAGTTCATCGGGAAATTCGTCATTGTGTATTTGGATGACATACTGATTTACAGTAAATCAGTGGCAGAGCACCTGAAGCATTTGGCTACAGTGATGAAGAAGCTACAATAGGAGAAGCTGTTGATAAACATGAAGAAGTCCTCATTCATGAAGACAGAACTCATTTACTTGGGTTTTGTTATATCTGCAAATGAATTGAAGATGGATCTGGATAAGGTGGAAGTGATTAAGAATTGGCCATCACCGAGAAATATCTTTGAAGTGAGAAGTTTTCATGGACTGGCTAGTTTCTACCGGAAATTCATCAGGAATTTCAGTGGAATTAGCGCAGTGATGATGGATACAGTGAAGAAGTGGCATAAGTCTTTTCACTGGATAGTAGAGGCTGAGAAGAGTTTCAATCTGTTGAAATGGAAGATCACGGAACAACCGGTTTTGGTGTTGCCGGATTTCCTGAAGACATTTCAAGTGAAATGTGACACAAGCGGATTTGCGATAGGGGCGGTCTTGAGTCAGGAAGACAGACCGATTGCCTATTTCAGTGAGAATCTGAATGAGGCAAAGGTGAAATACTCCACATACGATAAGGAATTTTATCCCATCATACAGGCATTGAAGAAGTGGAGGCATTACTTGATACCCAAAGAATTTGTTTTGTACAGTGATAGCCATGCATTACAGTTTGTGACTCAACAGGAGAAGTTAAATCAGAAACATGCCAAATGGGTTGAGTATATGCAGAATTTCACATTTGTGACTAAGCACATTTCAGGTACTGCTAACAAAGTTGTTGATGCTTTGAGCAAGAAGTGTTTGTTGTTGCAGGAGTTCCGAGTCAAAACGTTGGGTTTTGCAGATCTCAGGGACATGTACGCAGGTGATCCAGATTTTGAAGAGGTGTATGAAGCAGTTGAGAATCCAGTTCTCAGAGATAAGAGTCCTTGAATAGACTATATGATCCAGGAAGGATTACTGTTCAGAGGCAATCAACTGTGTATTCTGAAATGCTCCATGAGGGCGAACTTATTAAAGGAGAAGCACAGTGGTGGATTAGCAGGACATTTTGGCCATGAAAAAACATTCGCGAAGCTGAATGAATCATATTTTTGGCCGGGAATGCAAGAAGATGTCAAGATATTTGTAGACAGATGTAGAGTTTGCCAACATTCGAAGGGAAGGAAGAAGAATGCAGGGTTTTATCAGCCATTGCCCATACCAGAGAGGCCATGGGAGGCGATTAGCATGGATTTTGTATTGGGGTTGCCAAAGACACAAAGAGGTGTTGATTCAATCTTTGTGGTAGTGGATAGGTTTTCTAAGATGGCACACTTCATCCCATGCTAGAAGACCAGTGATGTGACTCACATCGCAAATCTGTTTTTCAGAGAGGTCATTCAACTTCATGGGTTGCCGAAAAGTATAGTTTCAGATAGAGACACGAAATTCATAGGGCATTTTTGGAGGACCTTATGGAAGAATATGGGGACTAATTTGATGTTTATTTCTGCTTATCATCCTCGGACAGATGGGCAGACAGAAGTGGTCAACAGAAGTCTGGGAGACTTGCTGAGAAGATTGGTGACAGAACACCACAACAGTTGGGACAATATATTTCCATAGGCAGAGTTTGCATAGAACGACTCAATGAATCAGAGCACAGGGAAGAGTACATTTCAGGTTGTCTATGGAATGCAGCCAAGAGGAGTTTCTAAACTGAGGGATTCAGAACAGACTGCTACTAGCAGCGCTAGTGTAGAAGAATTCGTTGAGGCGATGACATAACTTCACAGTAGGGTGAAGGAGCGGTTGCTGGAATCAAGCCAGGAATATAAGCACAGAGCCGATCAGCATCGAAGACAACTTTAGTTTGAAGTTGGTGATCTAGTTTTGGCACACTTGAGGAAAGAAAGGTTCCCGAGAGGAACATACAATAAGTTAAATATGAAAAAAATCGGACCATGCAAGGTCTTGAGAAAATTCAGGGAAAATGCTTATGAGATCGAGTTACCAGAGGGGATCGGAATATCTCCGATATTCAATGTCGCAAATTTATACCCATATAGGGCTAGAGAAGCAAAGACTGGAATTGAACATCCAGTGATCCAGTGGATGAAACAATTGCCAGTTGCAGAGAAGCCGCAGATGGAATGCATACTAGACAAGAGGGTGAGTAAGAGGACCAGGCGAAAACAATATTTTGAGTATCTGGTCAAATGGAAGAACCATCCAGTGGAAGATGCCAGATGGGAGAATGAAGCGGAGATTCTGAAGCATGGACAGACCGTGCAGGAGCTCATGGACAGGAGCCCATGAAAGTTTTCAAGAGAGGGAGTATGATGCAGGAGCATCACCAACACATCAAGCAAGCTAGCATGGAAGCGGAGGACAGTTGGACAAGCCAACACAAATTTTGAAAACACTTTGAAATTGTTGCGCAAATATTAAATGAGCCATTAATATGAGGCTCACTTGTATATTGTAAATGGACCTTGAGTGGATAGCTCTCGTCCTTAGTAGGTAGATGGAATTTAAGATAGTTAATGCTGGTAGATAGAAATTTAATTCTAGACTAGACAGTTTTAGAAAGCAGGAGGGAAAACGGATATAGACACCCTCATTGTGCATTGTAATATTATTCAGAAGCATTTGGAGCAAGAAGAAGAAGAGAGCTGTGTAAGAACACCCATGTACAGACATTTGAATTAATAGAAGAGTTCTGATTCAAATTCATGGTTTGTGTTGTTCTCTGTGGATTTGATGTTGATATGCTCATGAATGGTTGCTTCCTGTTATACATTTGCTTTTATATGCTGTGTATGTGATTTCATGGTTGAATTGAAGTCTGAGAGGGTGAAGGAATGAGTTTAAATTGTTCCTCTATTTGAGCCAGAGATTCCTGCAAGGAGTGCAGTTGAATTGTCTGCAAGGAGTGCGTTGACAGGGGCTCAGGTAGTTTAACTATTGTTCTCATTCACCCAGAAGTGAAATTGGGTTGTAGGAGCCGTGCAAGGAGTGCGCAGGCTAAGGGAGAGTCTTAGTTGTACATCTGAGTAGAAGCTTTGAGGGACTGTTGCTGCAGGTGTGCGCAAGGTCGAAGGAATCCAAAAACTTGAAGTGTTTGCAGATTTCCGCAAGGAGTGCGTGCAAAGAGTTCTCTTTTTCTAAGAGACTGAGGAACTGTGAGAAGCTCAGGAGGAGTAAAGCCTTTTAATCTGTTGAAGGGTCGCACAGGAGGGTTTGTATCAAGGAGCGATTAGAACCGGCATTGCAAGTTTGCAGCGTAAGCGGAGAAGTTCAGGAAGGGACCCTTGGTTTCTTCGTGAACCATCCGATTGGACAGAAGTTGCACAGGTTTTAAGTCCTAGGGGGACATCAGGAATTCAGAGGTCAAGAACTCTAGGAGCTTTTGAATCTCGAAACAGCGAGGAAGTCCTAGCCGTGGATCTCAGCGGACACGTGTCAGAAGATTCAAAGAAGTCGGGGTTCAGAGCATCGGAGATTTCGGAGACAAGATACTCTTGCAGCTTGGAGTTGCGATACGCGATATCCCGATGATTAGTGGAATTTGTGTGGGGCCACAGCAGAGTTGGTGGAAGATAGGTGGCACACCGTATCGAAGTTCGGGAAAAGTAAAGTCCCGAAACCATTGACATCAGGATTCGTGATCCCACGAAGTCTGAAAGCCCGATAGAAGTGACAGGAAGTGGAAAAGTCAACTCGCACATGTGCGTCGTAGTTTCGGCATATCGAGGTTCAGAAGTCGACAAATTGAGTGGTTCGATATCGCGAGTTGCGAAATCATGATAGAGAAGAAGTCTCGACATGGTAAGATAAGGTCAGCGTTGACTGAGGTATCGGGTCTCGGGGATTCGAGAATATAGCGCTCAATCGTTGGACTTGTGAAATCGTGAGCTCTAGTTCCCCGATAAGTAAAGAGAGGGGGAATCACGCGAAGTGTTCTGTGGGTGCGGATTTCCTGACAGGGAAATAGAAGAGCTATTCAAGAGTTCTTCGGGCCGAGAAGAAGAAGATCCTATGAGCGGATGCTGCCTGAGGGTGCACCTGCGTCAGCTATCAGTTGTTACAGGATATGATAGTTCAAAAAGAGTAAAGACTGTAGCCAAGAAGGAATTGAAGAAGAATAACAAAATAACAATGGATTTCATCTGGGAAGGATTACCTAAAACGGTAAGAGAAAAGGTTGGTAAATGTTCATCAGCCAAAGAAATTTGGGATAATTTACATGACATATATTCTTCACCCATCACAGATTCAGAAAATTCCAAAGAAGATGCAGATACAAAACAAGAAGAAAGATGTTCATCATGTCAGACTGATTCAGAAGAGGAAGAATATGATGAAGTAGAAGTTGATTACAAAGAAAAATTGATCAGTGCAATTAAATATCTAAGGAAAGAAAGAGAAGAAAACAAGTCATCCAAGAAATAATTGATGAAACAAAAGCAAAGTGTTCAAGATTTCGAAAAGGATCAGCAGGTCATCAAGAATTTAAGAGCTCAACTAGAAGGGGCCAGAAGAATTGAAGAAACTCTAGAATATCAAAAGAAATGTTTAGAAGCCAACATAGCAGCACAAAAGGAAGAAGCAGAAAAGAGATAAAAGATACTGATGGATCATCTCAAGGAAAGAACCAATGACTTAAACCAATTTGAGGAAGAGTTTGGTCAAGAAGAGAGAAGACTAGAAGAAGAAATAATTACATTGAAAATCCAACTTGAAGAAGCAAAGAGAACAGAAGAGGTCGTGAAGTCTTAGATAATGAAGAAAGAAGAAGAGGTTGGGAATCTTGAAGAAGAAGTTGTCACACTAAGAGTCAAAATCGTCAAGCTCAACAAGAATGTTGAAGAGACAGAAACATCCAGATCAGTTGTAGAGAATGAAGAGAAGCACTCTATGTTGCTAGAAAAGAAGAATGAAGAAAATAGAAAGAGTTATATAGAAGTACTCAAAGGAAGTAATCATGGTCAACCAGAATCTAAGAAAACTATTGAAGATACATCTTCAGGAATACCATCCATGTTCAAGCCACAAAGAAGCTTCAATCATGATCATGATCAGTCAAGGAAAAAATTCAGAAGGACTACACCACAAAGAAGATCATTCACTCCCAGGTATGAAAATTTATTTTATGGTCATTGTTTTTATTGTACTAACTTTGGACATAAGGTTGCAGATTGCAGGATTTATAAAAGAAATGTTCAAATAGACCGTCCCTATGTGGTTGCACATAACATTGAGTGTTACAAATGTCATAACTATGGAAACATAGCTAGTGATTGTAGAAGCATGATCGATACTTCCATGAAAAAGAATACTGATATTAGATATAAGAGAGTATGGATAAGAAAATAGGAAGAACAGGTGAACAAAGACCAAGTACCAGAGATCACAAGATTGGAAATAAAACAAGATGAAGAAAATTCTACAGAGAAAATGAAAGATGTTAGATACAGAAAGGTTTGGAAAATAACTGAAAGAAAGGAAGGACAGGTAAATAAGGAACAGGTTCAAGAGATTTTACTTTCAGGCATTGTAGTGAAAGATGAATCCAGATATAGAGAAAGAATTCAGAGCTCAGAGAGATAATGAATCTACCAATGAAGATGATGATGAATATACAAATGAAGATGATGATGAATACACATCGGAGCATGAATTGTTATGAGCCATCCGGCTTAGAGACTCCCAAGTAATATGAATATTAGACAGGGGGATTCTATGTGATAGTTGTGATAGACAAAAGAATCATCCTTCGAGAAACTTGCAGAGTTTGAGAAGACAAATTCAGAGCAATCAGTTAGCAAAAGTACAATTTGATAGATTAATCAAGACTTCATGATAGTATAGTGATAAATGGGTCAGCATTATGGACAATTGTGCAAATAGAGTCTTGGACAGTATGGACAGAGATGGATTCATAAGAACACTTAGCAGGTTTGGATAGATATATGATAGTGGACGACAAAATGGATTCATAGATTGGTTCAGAGAGTGGTTCAAAGAAAATTGAACATTATCATAATGGATGATAATTACTCAGGAAATGGCTCGAATAATGCTAATGGATTCCAAATTGACATATATTTTTTGGACACATGCAAGGCATACATTAGTTCACATTCAAAATAGAGTAATGCTCAGAAACAACAATGACAAAACTCCCTACGAACTCTGTAAAGGAAGCGCAGACAACAACCTCTACATCAAGGTAACTCAAGGTAATATTTTAGTAATTGAAATTTATGTTGATGATATTGTTTTGGAAGTACTAATGACTGGTTAAGCCAGAAATTTGCAAAGGATATGCATAATGAATTTGAAATGTCATTACTTGGAGGACTATCCTTATTTTTGGGTCTTCATATATGTCAAAGAAACCAAGGAATTTTTATTTCTCAAACTAAGTATATCAGAGAAATGCTAAAGAGGTTCGGAATGGAAGATTGCAAACTAGTTACCACTCCTATGGAAACCAGTGTCAAGTTGAGCAAACATGATGATTCAAAGTCTACAGACCAGAGACAATACATGTCAATGATTGGTAGCTTACTATATGTGACAACATCTAGACCAGATGTAATGCATGCAGTTGGACAGGTGGCATGATTTCAAGCATCACCAAAGGAATCACTTGTATTAGCAGTGAAGAGGATTTTCAGATATCTCAAAGGAACATAAGAGTTTGGATTATGGTATCCAAAAGGAAAGGATCTATCACTTATTGCCTACACACATGTAGATTGGCAAGTTGTATTGATGACCGATGAAGCACTAGTGGATCAACGTTCTACTTGGGTGAGTGTTTAGTATCATGGCTAAGCAAGAAACAATCATCAGTATATTTATCTACAGCCGAGGCAGAGTATATTGCAACAAAATCATGTTGTACATAGGCTCTTTGGATGAAACAAACTCTGACAGATATACAGGTTGAGTATGATGAGCCCATTCCAATCTATTGTGATAATACAAGCGCCATCAATATCTCAAAAAACCCGGTGATGAACTCCAGGACGAAGCACATTCCAATCAAGTATCACTTTCTACGGGAACGGTTTGCAGAGTTGAATATGTGGGAACAAAAGAGCAAGTGGCATACATCTTTACAAAACCATTTCCATGGGAAGCCCTTGAGTATCTTCGCTAGAGACTATGAGTAATTTCTACTCCAAAATGAATACTTTTGAATGCTTATCTTATATGTCTTATATGTACATGAGGAAGCACCATAAATAGGACAAAGGGGGAGATATTTATCATATGCAAAAGGTAAATGCTTGGAGAGAGAGAATAGAGGCATGTTTCCAAGGGGAGTGATTGTCACAAAGGAAGAATGAGCGATATGACTTCAAAGTGATACCCTTTATCAAAGGGGGAGATATTATTCATATGAAGGGAAAGAGAGTAATCAGAGGATTATAAAAACAAAGAAAAATCAAAGGCACGTAGATAGGGGGAGCATCCCCAAAGAGAGTTTAGTCAGGGGGAGCATCCCTAAAGGGAGATACCCTTTGTTGTTGATGTCAAAGGGGGAGAGATAGAAACATTGATAAAGAGTATAAGCATGAATGTTATCATGACTAAGTGTTGCCATCAATGTTGGTGTTGCCATCAATGCTAAAGGGGGAGATTTTCAGACAGTGGGATTATGTTGATGGGTAGTTGGTATGGATTGTTGGTTGTCATTTATGTCAACTATTGGAGAGTGATATTGTAGATTGATGTCAACCCTTGGAGAAAGTACGGTAGCGAATTCCATTAGCACAAAGGTTTGGGTAATGGACCCAAGTTTGTTTGATGTAAAGATGACTCATTATTCTCTTGTCTTGTTTGATAATAAGTACATATGGATGAACTCCAAAGTGGTCCCCTTATGGTGAAAGCCCTCACGGGAAGACGCTTTGCAGATTGAGTTATCCTAGAAGTATGGTTAGACAACCCATGCTTATTTGCAGAATAATGAGATGAAGGTCAGTGAAAATATCCTATATGGATAGTGTTTGTCATGCCATTTCTAGTGGTATGTGGAACGTCACATAACTCCTCACGGTTAGAGAGTTATGGCCATGAGAAGTTGGAGAACCCAGGTTTGGGTAATGGAGTCAAGTTTGTTTGATGGATAAAGGTATGAGTTTTAATATATTTTCAGGTAATAATATTCTATATGGATATTACATGTCATGCCATTTATGGTGGTATGTGGAATGTCACATAACTCCTCACAGTTTGAGAGTTATGGCCTTACGAAGTTGGAGGACCCTCATATGTCATCTAGAAGTCCCGAAAAGTCAAAGTAGTCAAAGTGGTTTAAGAGATTTTAAAGGTAAATAATAAAGTGAAGTGATGAGTGCACTATAATTCAAAGTGAATACAAAATAAATTGTTTAAATAATAAATTTAATGGAGAAATTAGAAGTGGGTTAACCCTAAAATAAGGAAAGTGGGCAAAGTGACCTAGAAGATGTTTTTAAGGAAGCTACTTGGAGAGTATAAATAAGAGGGAAGGCTCTCTCATTTTACATCACACTTGAGAATATTGAATATATATAGGTGTATGAGGTAACCAAATGATATATAAGCCTAATTTCTAAAGAAAGGTGAAGAAAATAAGGCCGGAATTCAAGGAAGAATAAATTCCTTTGATGATGCTTTCTAAGGTATGTTATTTATATGTCATCTCACCATTTTTTCAATAACTTTTTTTCTAGAATCATTCAGACTGTGAAATTGCTATTCCATTGAGGAAACATATCCAAGTATATGTGGGAAAAAATTTATCTTGTGGGTCGTTGTATTTTTGGAGTTACACTCTGTGGAAAATAGGGTTTGGGGCTAGTCCTGAAACTAGTCTAAAACAGGTGTTTTGAGTAAAAACGTCATAACTTATTCATAACATATCCAAATTGAGTAAGAAAAAATTTGTTGGCTATAATATAGTCTTTAGTATTCTGTGTAGTAGTTTCAGATTGATTCAATAAATATTCCGTGCGGGGCATGCTCTACAAGGTCACTCTCTAGAATAAGCCAAAATTCAACAAGGTATCCTATTTTTGCTATAACTCTTTTTCTGAGAGGTTCCAAGTAGTGACACCTGGAGTAATTTCATAAAAAACACTGAAGAACATTGTATATCAGTTGCATATATTAATTCATTACAGGTACAAAGTTATGATTATTTCAAGTTAGGGTTGTTGACTAATCCAAAACTCGGCATGCGAGACTAAAGAAAAATTTGATGAAAATTCTAGTCTCTTGTTGTTAAAGTTAAGGAAGGTTTGCAGGAATGTGATCATATACCCCAAGTCTATTAAAAAGTTACAAATCATATTTGGATAATGAAATTGGTTAGGTATTTTGGTTGAGGTACATGTTGGGTACATGGTTGAGATAAGTAGTATTGTTCACACATGGTTTATGGATGATGTAGCATACTTGTATTATCAGAAGCACATATTGATCTTGGTGATGATTATGATTTATTGTGTTATACTTGGTTGATGAACATATTTTAGACTTGTCTTAGTGATTGATCTAATTTGGTTGATAAGATTGATGAGATAGGTTTTTGTGATAGGTTGTTTGGATAGGTTGTTATGACAGGTTATTTGTACAGGTTTGGTGCATGGTTGATGAACTTGTTCATGGTATAGGTTTAGGTACAGGTTGGTGCATGGTTGATGCACTTGTTTATGGTACAGGTTGATTACAGTTTGGTTGGTATAGGTTGGTGCATGGTTGATGCACTTGTTTATGGTACAGGTTGATTACAGGTTGAGGTACAAGTTGATGCATGGTTCAGGTTATTGGTACAGGTTGATTGATACAGATTTACAACAGTATATCTCATAGTGATAGTGTGACAGTGGTTCCATCATTCTACTTATACGTCAGGGTGGTTGGACGGGGCAAGGACAGGTGGTTGTATCCACCTTCCGGTTGTAGCTGGAGAACATAAGGGGTTGTAGCCTCCTTCTGGTTGTAGCCATATAATTGGGGGTTTGGATATTACCTCAGGTTGTAGCCTAAGAAACTAGGGGGTTGGAGCCTCCTTCAAGTTGCAGCTGGAAAAGAAAGGAATTTGGTGCTTCCAATGAATGTAATTCTTCAAGACATATAAGAAAAAGCATTCTGTGGTTTTCTCCCGCTTTGGGTTTCCATGTAAAACAGTTGTGTACTATGTATGTGTATGATTGTTCATTTGTTTATTTCTTATTTACTCTGCAATTATTGGTTGATAATGGTACATTGATATAACACTTGGATTATATGGTTAAAAAGGATTAAATTGCTCTATTACTGATTCACCCCCCTCTCAATAATCCAACAATAAGGTATGTTAAGAGGGTAATCACCATTTACATGTATTAATAGTCTAATATGATAGATATGAACTAAAGAAAATATGCCTTCACATGTAATGTACCTGTGTATAATTAACAAAGCAATATGCCATTCTTTCCTCACCCAGTTGTGTAGGATACCTTGGCTCCAATTGGGGTTTTTCTTTTTCTGGAATTAAAAACTGATTTACAAACCATAACTCCATTTTGTTTCTTCCACCATCTTTCTCCATATACTGGTAACCTACAAGCTTTATCTATGGAATGCTCTGTCACGTGCATGAGGAGTTTATCAACTATAGATTCAAAACCTTTGAAATTATTTGCAAATGTCATAGAAATCTGCTTTTCATGACCCTGGAATGTTGAGAAAAATTCGAACCAACCTGCATCCTTGAACTTCTGTGCCATCTGAGGTAATGCTTGAGAAATTTTGTCCCTTCTAGCTCCAATCTAGCTATCTAACCACTCTTTTTGCGCCCCATGACATTGATACAATCCTGCAGAAAATTTCTGAGAATATCAAGGGTTTGATATCTGACTTTCAAAGGCTGTTGAAAACTGAGAGTTATCTCTTTACCTGCAAAGCATGTGTAGAATGATATACATACTAAAATAGGAAGATTATGATTTCATTCATATGGAATAATAATCGAGCGTGTTGATTTGGTGTCAAGGTGGCGATTACAACCCGATCCTCCAAGTTAGTTGTCATCATGAGAATTACATCTTGAAATAGATCATATAGAGATATGTATATCCTCTAGTAATGATTTTGAATGTTAGGACATGATCTGGGTAAGGTGGCACATGAAAAATATCATTACTTCTGGTGCTACAAGAATATCGCTATTCTTGTAGCACCCTTTCCACTTCGAAAAAATTTGAAAATTCAAATGAGGAAAGGACAAGTGATGTGATAGAAATATTTCATATCATCTCCTAATCTTTGAAAACTTAAAAACTTTTAAAATGTGCATAAACAGAATGAAATAAGATTTCAAGCCAAGAAGGGGAAAAACAAATTTTCACAAAGAATCATGAAAAATGGATAAAACAAGGATTAAGGACACCTAATCAGTCAAAAAAAGGTTAAGGACTAACACTGGATCCTTCTGGGGTTAAAGTTTCATGATGAAACTTTAAGAACTTGCTGACCAATTCCTTCACATCCCTCATCATCATCAACTTTTATTGTAATTATTTCCCTGTCTAGCCATTCCTTTATTTGCAATCCAAAAATAACAACCACAAAACTGCAAGTAGTCTTTCCATTGGGCTATGGAGTCCTTATTCTTGCATACTGAAAACTTGACACTAGTCTCATACTTTAAATTGATCTTCAAACTGAAACCAACATGCTCAAAATTAAATCTTATTTATGTACAACTCCTACACAAATAACCAATCAGTTCCTTGATCATGTCACATCAAACTTCCAATTTAGCCATGAAAGCATTTGAATGACAAGATGGTATTATTCCTTGGAAGTAAATAAGAAAATGTAGAAAAACTTAGATGTTTGTAGTAAAAAATGAATGGGCCACCCATACTTACAGCTGCAATTTGCTTTAATTCCAGATGCTCCAAAATTTTGAGCCTCTGGAAACACTGACTCCATGTAGACTGCTACTAATCATATATAATATGATAAAATTCTAGCTGATGAAAAAACCCAAACTCCTCCCCTGCAATTTCTGTTGTATTTGTGAGACCATAATCCAGTTGATTTTCTTGAAAAAACACATGAACATCACTTGTTTTAAGACAGTGAACAACAACATCTTGCATAGGCTGATTTCCTTCATCTATTTCTCCAACATCAGATTCATACTCATAAAAAACAGGCTGACTATTGCACAGGTCAATGAATGTTGATGTGGAATTCCTCTATTCTCCATTTTCATATTCATCATGTTCGACAACACAGGTATTCCAACAGAGGACGAACACCTTCAGTAACCACTCACATAACCGATCAAAGATCAACACACTGATGTTTTCACGTGGTAAAACCACTACCGGGAAACATCCATGGCCCCATCCAACATGGCTACTTGGAGAAGTTCATTAATGCAAAAGAAAATATTATTGAGAGATTTTACAAGAGAGTTTCTCAGAATCGATCATCGAAAAATGACCCTCCATTCTCTTTAAATGTAGATCATGGACCAATCAGGTGCTAAGCCACAGATCAATGGTCATTTAGATCGAGGAGAGTATGAACTTTCAGATCACTCTATGTCTGATTGTTAGATTTCCTAACTACAAATGCATACTAATGCATACTAAATAAACACACTAAGAAACAAACTTTTACCCAACGACACATTAGACCAAGTAGATCTTAACTAACTCCTAAGTGTCTAAATATCCTAACATCCCCCCTTAAGAACAACTTGGGATATGATTGAAGGATTTACAACATTGACACAATAGGAGAAGGAATGAGGCATTAGAGACCATGCCCCTTTAATGACAACTTTCTGAACTCCTAAAATAGATAAAAGTTTGGAAAACTTCACTTCTGTAAGAGATTTTGTGAAAATGTCAGCAACTTGATCTTCTGTAGGGAAAAAGAGCACTTTAATAGCTTGATCATGAATGAGCTTTATGATGAATTGCATGTGTAGCTCGATGTGCTTGTTGCGTTGATGTTGAACTGGGTATTTGGAGAGCTTGATGGCACTTTGATTGTCGCACCAAAGGTTGGTCGGATGCTGCTGCTCGAATCCAAACTCTGAAAGGATCTGTTGAAGCCACAAGTATTCTTGAATTTCATTTACCGTTGCTCAGTACTCTGCTTCTACTGAAGAAATTTCAATAGCCTGTTGTTTCTTATAGGCCCAAGTGACAGGTTCGGAACCAAGGCTGAAAACATAACCTGCAGGAGACTTTCGATCATCCGGGTCGCCGACCCAATCTGAATTAGTGAAACCAACCAATAAGGGAGTCCCCCCTAAACTGTAATGTATCCCGAATTGAACTATACCACATACATAGCGAAGTATCCATTTAGATTCTTTCCAATGGCTTTCATGGGGTGTTTGCATATACTGAGCAACAAGACCAACAACAAAGGAAAGATCGGGACAGGTATGAGTCAAGTACAAGAGGCTACCAACTAATTGATGGTACAGGGTGGCATCAACTTCAGGAGAAGTACAGGTGGTAGTAAGCTTGACTCTAGACTGGAAGGGAGAAGGGATTGGTTTACAATCATCCATGTGAAAGCGATGAACAAGGTCACAAGCATACTTAGACTGGGAAAGAAAAATTCCTTCATTGGTTTGCAAAACTTGGAGGCCAAGGAAATAGTGCAAAAAGCCTAAGTATTTCATTTCAAATTTCTTCTTGAGGCTGGTTTTCACATGGTTTAAAAGTTTTGAGTCACTACCAGTAAGGATAAGGTCATCAACATAAAGGACAAGGATTATGAGATGTCTTCCTACTTTCTTGGTATATACATTAGGACTAGAATGGAATCTAGAGAATCCAATGGCAATAAGAAAGTTGTCCATTTTGGCATACCAAGCTCATGGAGCTTGCTTGAGACCATAAAGAGATTTATTAAGGTGACAAACAAGGCTAGACTCATTATGGACATATCCAGGAGGTTGTTTCATGTGGATTTCTTCTTGCAAATCTCCGTGCAAGAATGTGGATTTAACATCCATCTGATGGACCTCCAATTTATGTGAGGCAGCAA
Source organism: Picea glauca (assembly GCA_000966675.3). Taxonomy (NCBI): domain Eukaryota; kingdom Viridiplantae; phylum Streptophyta; class Pinopsida; order Pinales; family Pinaceae; genus Picea; species Picea glauca. The sequence continues at coordinate 1,055,822 of JZKD02S2167068.1, read as the reverse complement.
GGGCAAGAACAAGGCGAATGGAATTCATTTTGGCTACATGGGAAAAGTTTTCATTATAGTCAATTCCTTCAACTTGGGAAAATCCTTTGGTAGCTAACCGAGCCTTGTGTCTTTCAACAATTCCATTTTAGGCATACTTAGTTCTGTAGACCCATTTACATCTTACAAGTTTTCTTCCTTTTGGAAGAGGTACAATATCCCAAGTATCGTTTGCCATTAAAGAACGATACTCTTCATTTATTGTTGTATCCCAATATGGATGACCTGAAGCTTCTGCACGTGTCTCTGGATCAAGAGTTTCTAAAACTTGAGCCAAAAGAGAAGAGGCTCGCTAGAACTGTGAACATGTCCGACGCTGATCTGAAGGATCACTGACAAGATCACCATCTGCTTCTTGTGTTGAATGGACCCATCTAGGAAGTTGTGGAGCTGGTGCTGGTTCAGTTTGAAAGGAATCATATGGAGTAAGGTGAGCATGAGGAGGTGGATTTTCATCCTCACTGTCATCATCTTAAGAAGAAGCCAGAATAGGAATAGAAGAAGGCACAAATGCTGAAGATGGCTCGCAGGCCGAAGAAGGCACAATCGCCAAATTAGGCTCGCAGGCCAAGATATTTTCATCAAATTTAACATCTCTTCTAATATTAATTTCATTACAATGTGTTTGAAGAAGTCTATAACCTTTGACATCTTCAGAATAACCAACAAATATACACTTCTCACTTTTAGGCTGCAATGCTTTCCTTTTCTCATCAGGAATGTGAGCCCATGCTATACTACCAAATACACAGAAGTGACTTACATCTGGTTTAATTTTAGTCCAAGCTTCTTCTGATGTTATATTTTTAAGATCCTTTGTGGGAGCACGATTTACTATGTAATTTGTACAGTTGATTGCTTCTGCCCAATACTTTAGACTTAATCCCTTAGATTGGATCATACAATTAGCCATTTCTTTTAATGTGTGGTTCTTTCTCTCAGTGACACTATTTTGTTGTGGTGTATATGGAATGGTGTGTTCCATTTGGATGCCTTGTGTAGTGCAGTAACTTGTAAAATTATTGTTCAAATATTTGCCTCCATTATTTGTTCTTAACTTTTGAATTTGATGTCTAGATTGATTTTCTACAAGGGCCTTGTAGGCCAAAAACTTGTCAAAAACTTTGCTCTTAAGTTTTAAGAAGTAAACCCAAGTACGTCTGGAAAATTCATCAATGAAAGTTAAGAAATACTTGC
>JZKD02S2167068.1:1043039-1054536 GCA_000966675.3 Picea glauca | reverse complement strand
TTTTTTCTTATTTTAGGCTCTTTACAATTCACCTCATGACGATCACAATAATGTAGGGAAGTAAGAATTAAATCATTCATCATCAAGCACACACATTAAATACACAGAGACAGATCTTTCCTGAGGAAACCCATAAAGGGTAAAAACCTCTTCTTCTTTATATGATAAGTAATATTTATATTCTGTACATTATCATTCTTTGGAGATTCAACTCCTCTTGAGGCTACAACCTCTGTTTTGCAAGCTGCAACTTGCCGAGAGCACCAAATCTCTTGTTTCTCTAGCATCCACTAGAAGGAAGCACCAATTCCCTCACTGTTCCAACACCTGGATGGAAGCACCAACTTACAGTCACACAGGCACCAACCTATATAACAGAGAACCAATGTTCTCCCTAACACCACCCTGCCACCCTCGTTTCTCTAGCTACAACCAGATGGAAGATACAACTCTCTGTGTTAAAGAACCCACTTGAACCTCTAAGGACAACAATCCTCCCTATCACCTCCCTACCACCCTGAGATATAAAAATTTTCTTTCTGTGAATTTATTACAGTGATTCAATAGTTGTCATTGGCTTACTAGACTCATCACTCTTCTACTATGCTGCTCTACTCACCTGCATCAATGACTCTCTGCCTGCATCATTTTGAGATTTCTGATCTTCTACACACTCCACATGTGCGCCTCAGTCTTCTTTTACTGTCTCAGATATGCCTCCCCATCCTTTTCTTCTGCTGCTCTTTTTCTCTTTCTAGACTTCCATCTTCAACCTGCCTAGTTCACTCTCAAAAATTGCAGCCCAAACTCTTCTATGTTCTGCATTTTTATGGTCTCTGTGCACCTAGTGCATGCTGCATGCACTATCCCACCGCATACACTTCACTTTGTTCATCCTCACTCACACTTCTCATGAGTTCCTTTGGCCTCACTTACTGAAACAATCTTCGACCCCTTTTTCATCTATCAATTGACTCTTTGATGAGTCTATACTCTTCTAGCAATTACCTCGAGTCACTTCGCCTTCTCTGGCGATCACCCTGAAGTCTCTTTGAGTCCTCTGGCAGAAACCATCAGTGGTTTCTAGGAGTTACACTGAGAACCTCTGCAGCCTTATGCATTTGGCACCTTTCACCTTTCCTTTCACATGTGGCCTCAGGCGGTGACCAAATGCCTATTCAGAAAGTGTTTCGCGATTTCGCATTTCGGGATATCCAACTGCGAGTTGCCTCGCTCCACTTGAAAAACTCTGAAATGGACCCTAGCGTTGCTATCTCCTTCCCCAATATTTCGTAGATGTGACCACTGGCTGTGACCAGAACCTTATTCAAAAGTGCATTTCGCAATTTCACATTTCGAGGATTCTTTCATCAGTCTCCTTGACTCCTTCTTCTGAAATTCCTGATACCCGGAATGGAGCCTAGCTATGCTAGCTCCTTCCATTCACATGACCACCAGCGGTGACCACAGCCTAAGTTGAAACTACATTTCATACTTTCCTTTTTCAGGGATTCTCCAGTGAGTCCCTTGACTCCTTCATGTCCCGATACCCGAAATGGAGCCTAGCTATGCTAGCTCCTCCCACTCATGTGACCACTGGCGGTGACCAGGGGCCAAGTCCAAAACTGCATTTCGTAATTCGCATTTCGGGGAGTCTGTGAAGAGTAGTCTCGACTCTCCATGTCGCCAATTATGAAATAGAGCTTGGATTCTCTAGCTCTTATCTCCAGCTCTCGATGATGTGACCACAAGATATGACCACTAGCTATCCATTTGAGTGCTTCGCTCTTCAGATCAATGCTCCACGATCTATGGTGATTGGACGACTATCCTCCACCTCGAAAATTAAGCTTTCGGGAGTTTGGGGGAGTGTTGATGCTAAAACTCTCGAAACTAAACTCCTGGAATGATGTCACTCGATGATGTAGTCTTCCACTTGTCCTTGCTGATGTGGTCTGTCATGATCTACCTCCTGGATCTGATGGCCTAGATCTTTCCTTGATCCAACGGCTAAGGTTATTTCAAAATTTCGCATATTGTGAGTTTAAGAGGTTAGGATACCTTGTTCCTTTGACTTTCCAGTCAGCGAAATGATGATATTTCGCCATGTTTCCTTCTTGGATTGACGGTCTAGATTTCTTCTCGATTCGACTGCTAAGGTTATTTCACGATTTCTCATATCACGAGTTTGAGAGGTTAGGATACCTCGTTCCTTTGACTTTCTAGTCAACGAAATGATAATCTTTCGCCATGTGTCCTTCTTGGATCGACGGTCCAGATTTTTCCTCGATCCAATGGCTTAGATCATTTTACCATTTCATGTTTTGCGAGTTGAAAGGATAGAACACCTCGTGCCTTTGACCTTTCAGTCAGCGAAATGCCAAACTTTAGCCACGTGTTATGCCCGATGATGGACGGTCCTCCTGTTTTTGGGATTTTATGAACCTGCTTCATTATGCACTTTAAAGATCGTGCAGGTTCTCCTTGATTAGATGTCGGTCGGTCCTTGCACTCAGATATAAAACCTGAGCTCTGTCCTCCATCTGCGTGCTCCTCCTGTCTAAACTTACGATGTCTTCCAAGCCTCTCCTACATCAAATGACAAGTGCACTCCCAACTGTAACTCTGTTTTTTTGCCTGTAACATACCATTGTTGTTATTGCCATCAATGACAATCATGTTCTACCTATGTTGTTCTTACCTGAACCCATACCATTGTTGTTCTTGCCAATGCTCTGTATTTAAATATGCCAACAATCTCCCCCTTTGGAATTGATGGCAACCTTGAATGGGTGTGCTAATCTGTTTGGACCTCTTTCGGTCTGGTCCACTCATTTTCTCCCCCTTTGACATCAATGTCAAAGAAAACATGATCCCCAGGAGTTGTTGCAGTACTTGTGCAAAGGTATCAGATATTCAACCAACACATACTCCCCTTGACAGTATGGACTCTCTTAGGTTGAGAGTGGAGTCACACCCAACTTCTGGGTAGATACTCAAACTAAGCTTTTGCAAGTGGTTTAGTGAAGATATCAACAATCTGTTCTTTGGATGGAATATAATGCACAGAAACCACAGAGTTGGTTACATATTCTCTCAATAAGTGATACTTTATGGGTATATGCTTGGTCTTAGAGTGAAACACAGGGTTTTTTGACAGACTTATTGCACTGGTATTATCATAGTGAATTGGGATAATTGGTGCAGTACATTTTACTTCTAGATCAACAAGTGTCTGAATCATCCACAGTACTTGAGTGCAACATGTAGCAGCTGCAATGTATTAAACTTCTGTCGTTGATAAGGAAATGGAACCTTGTTTCTTGCTCAATCATGAGACAAGAGAATCTCTTAAGAAGATTGAACCTCCACTCATTCTTTTCCTTTCATCCACACAGTTAGCCCAATCAACATTTGAATAGACTGATAGTTGAAAATTCTGAGTCCTAGGATACCATAGTCCATAGTCCATTGTTCCTTTCAAGTATCTAAATATTCGTTTGACAACTAACAAATGACTCTGTTTAGGTGCGGCCTGATACCTTCCTACTATTCCAACAACATTCATTATGTCTGGATGAGATGTTGTGATATACAATAGGTTTCCTATCATAGACCTATATGAACTCTGATCAACATCAAGTGAATCATCATCCTTGCTTAACTTACATCCAATGACCATAGGTGTGCTCATAGGTTTAGAATCTTCCATTTGAAACCTTTTCAACATTTATTTTAGATATTTTCCTTGAGAAATAAATATTCCTTTACACCTCTGAGTAATTTGTAGGCCAAGAAAAAATGACAGTTTCCCTATCATAGACATTTCAAATTCCGACTGCATGGCAGAAGAAAACCATTTTACCAATGAAGCATTATTACTTCTGAAGATGATGTCATCGACATAGACCACCACAATGAGTAGATCATTACCTTATGTTTTGATATATAGATTGTTGTCAATTGTTCCTCTCTTGAACCCTTTGTCTTGTAGATACGTATCAAATTTGTGATACCAGGCACGAGGGGATTGTTTCAACACATATAAAGATTTCTTCAGCTTGTAGACAAGCTCAGGGTTATCTGACAGTTGGAAACCCTTTGTTTGTTCCATATAGAATTCTTCATTTAAATCTCCATTTAGAAAAGATGACCTGACATCCATTTGATAGACTTTAAACTGTTTATGACAAGCATAGGCAAGAAACATTCTAATAGCTTCTAGTCTTTCTATGGGCGCAAATGTTTCATCAAAATCCAGTCCTTCTATTTGAGCATACCCTTTACAGACCAATCTAGCTTTATTTCTGACAATTTGTCCTTGCTCATTCATCTTATTTTTGTAGACCCATTTTGATCCTATTATATTTTTATCTGTTGGCCTAGAAACTAGGTCCCAAGTGTCATTCTTTTCAATCTAGTCTAGTTCCTCATTCATAGAGTTTAACCAATTTACATATTTACTAGCCTCATTGATGTTCTTGGGTTCCACCATGGATATGAAGTCCATATGTGATTTCTTGGTGTTTTTTATTATCTTTCTCCTGGTTTGTACACCTTTGTCTTTTTCACTAATTATCTGACTTGTAGGATGTTTCTTTTGAGTAATTTTGGAGGAGGAATTTGATGCTATATGCTGGTTTGAGTCTGTTAGAATATTTGCATCTTCATCTGGCTCAGAGTCTTCTTGTTTTGATTCTTGGACCTGTTCAGCTTCAACTTCATCAATATCCTTTGTTGTTGATTCAATATTGTTCACCCCTATTACTGGGATTCCTTCATCAACTTGTCAATATAGTCAACCAATCTATGTAGCCTCTTATTATAGCATTTGTATCCTTTACTATTTGTAGCATACCCTAAGAAGATGCCTTCATCAGCCCTGTCATCATACTTTCCAAGGTTCTCATAATTATTCTTTATGCAACACTTACTCCCAAAGACTTTGAAGTGTTTTATTGAAGCAGGTATCCCATACCACAATTCATAAGGTGTCTTGTCAGTGTGTGGTCTGAGGTGGGCTTTATTAAGAACATGGACTACTATCTATATTGCTTCTACCCAGTAGGTTTGACCAATGTTCTTCTCATTCATCATTGACCTGTCCATTTTTTGCATTGTTCTGTTTTTCCTCTCAAATACTCCATTTTGTTGTGGAGTTCTTGGGATTGTGTATTCTCTCTTGATCCCATGTTTATCATAGAATTCCTTGAACTCACTTGACATAAATTTGCCTCCTCTATTTGATATTACTTCCTTTAACCTCTTGCCTACTTGATTCTCAGTTAAAGCCTTAAATATTTTAAATTTCTCAAATGCTTCAGCTTTTTCCTTGAGAAAGGCAACCCAAGTAAGTCTAGAGTAATCATCAATGATTAGCATGAAGTAGTTTTGTTTCCCTGTGCCTTCCTATCTTGATGGTCCACATAAATCCATTTGAACTAGTTGGAGTGGTTTCTCTGTTGAAGTAGAGATCTTGGATTTAAACTGTGTCCTGGTTAGCTTTCCTACTTGGCAGGGTTTACACATAGAATCTTGTGTCTTTGATATTCTCGGAAGATCTTTTACTGCCTCAATATTTTTGAGCTTGATTAAGTGGTCAAAGTTTAGATGTCCAAGTCTCCTATGCCATAACCATCTCTCATCATGTTTTCTTAGATGACACTCTTCTCTATCTTCTTTCAGCACATATACATTATTTTATGTCCCTATTCCTTTATTCACCACTTGTCCTGAGTTTACAAACTTTATCTTGCAGTCCTTGGAAGTAAACCTCTTCACATCCTCTGTCACACATTTGACTTACACTGAGAAAATTATGTCTCAACCCATCTACAAACAATACATATTGGGATTTTCCTTTTCCATTACTCAAACTCACCATCCCTTTACCCTTGATTTTACCTGGAGCATCATTTCCAAATGTTATGTTTCCTGATTTTCTTTCACTTAGAGATAGAAACTTACCTTTGTCTCCCGTCATATTTTTGGAGCATCCATTGTCTATATACCAAGGGTTCTTTTGTCTTTGAGCTAACAACACTAATCCACACTTGTCACTTTATTTCTTCTTCCAAACCTTGACATTTTCAGTAGGGGAATTCAAATCTGGTTCATAGTTCCTTAAGTGACAGTCAACAGCTTTATGTCCATAGTTATGACAAATGTAACATTCTAGTTCATTGAATAAAGGATCATAACGATTGTTATTGTTAACCTGTGTCCTTTTTCCATCTATCAAGTGATTTGCAGTCTGTGGTGGTTTGTTACCTAGCTATCTCATTCTTTATTGTGGTAGATATCTATACCTTGAATGTCTTGATTGCTCATATCTCAATTTTAAAGAACAATTTACAACTTTATGACCAAAGTTAGAACATAAAAAACAATATCCATAGAAAAAACCTTGGTACCTGGAAAAAGGTTGTCTTCTTTGAGAAGGTCGATTTATTCCATGCTGCTGATTTCTTTGAACATAGAGTACATTATTTCTCTGATCTATAGTTTCATTTATGGTACCTCTTTCGTTACTCCTCCTGGGCAGCTGATTATCTTCTTTTGTTTCTGCAGGTTTTTTGTTGTCATAAATGGTAGATTTGACAAACTTGACGGGTTCTTTGTTGCTTGGCTTATCACTACTTGATCCCTCTTCATAACCTAGACCTGTTTTTCAGCTTTGGGTTTCTTTACTGATTCATAATGGTGGCCAATTCTTCTGAGGCTTTGATACTTGATAGATTTTGTTGATACAAGGTTTGAAACTTCTCCAACTCTTTCCTAGTTTTCACTACTTCTTTTTCCAGAGCTTCACATCTTGCCTTATTTTCTGATAACTGTTGTTTCAGAATTTCTTCGATTTTCTTTACCTCTTATAATTCCACTTTTAGTAGGACAAAGTCTTCATTAGGTTCTTTATTGCCTTTCTTGAACTGTATCAACAATCATTTTTGTTTTCTCTTTTTAATTCTGAGTCTGTCAATCTCTTCCACTGCACTGATCAGTTCTCCTTCCATATCAACCACATCTTCTTCTTTATTAGCATCACTTCTTGTGATTTTATTATCATAATCCTCTTTGGCCATAAGCATGAAGTCATTTAGTTTATATTCAATAGAAGATTCATTGTCTTCATCATCTGAAGGATCATCATCATTTTTTACACAAAGACTTTTCTTCTTAAAATTATTCTCTTTAAATAAAATTTTGTGTTTGTGCTTCTCCTCATCATCATATTTCTGATCCTTTCTTTTGTGAGGACATTTATTTGCAAAATGAACTATCTTACCATAGTTGAAACATTTGAAAAGCAGTTTACCTTTGTATTTTCCTGATATCTTCTTCAGTCTTCTCACAAATTTTTCTTCAATTTCATCAGGCTCAGAATCCTCATTGTTGTCTTCTTTAAATGATGCTTCTCTGGAGGTGGGTTTATCTTTAACTATTCTCATTTCATATGCAGTCAACATTCCTAGAAGTTGATCAAATGCCAAGGCTTTTAGATCATTAATTTCTTCTATAGAAAATACCTTCGGGTTGAACCTATCTGGTAGAGATCTCAAAATTTTCTAAACTAAAGAGGGTTCCTCATTTTTTTCACCAAGTGATTTCATTGCATTTACCAGTTCTTCAACTCTTAGAAAGTACTTTCTAACAATTTCATCCTCTTTCATCTTCAGCTGTTCAAACTATAATGTGTAGGTTTGAAGCTTGGCATCCTTTACCTTCTCATTACCTTCATAACTGCTAATGAGTTTGTCCCACATTTCTTTGGCAGTTTCTAAGTGCATAACTTTTACAAATTCTGCTTCTGCAAGCCCACTAAGGATAGCATTCATAGCCTTAGTGTTGAAGCTAAATTCTAGCTTGTCATACTTATTAGCTAGTACAACTGGCTTTACATAACCAGTCTCTACCACATCCCAGACATCTACACCTAAAGCCATTATGTAGGTTCTCATTCTAACCTTCCAGAAGGCAAAGTTTGTTCCATTAAACAAAGGGGCCTTATTGGTAGAAGTTCCTTCATGGATTGACATGTTTAAGCTCTAGGATCTACCCTTAGATAAAAGGGGCTGGCTCTGATAACAATTGTTGGACAACTGAGAGGGGGGGGGGTGAATCAGTTGTTACCGTGCTTAAACAATTTTGCTTATTTTAGGCTCTTTACAATTCACCTCATGACAATCACAATAATGCAGGGAAGTAAGCATTAAATCATTAAGCATCAAGCACACACATTAAATACATAGATAAATATTTTTCCCGGGGAAACCCATAAAGGGTAAAAACCTCGTCTTATTTATATGATAAGTAATCTTTATATTCTATACATTATCATTCTTGGTAGATTCAACTCCTCTTGAGGCTACAACCTCTGTTTTGCAAGCTGCAACTTACCGAGAGCACCAACTCTCTGGTTTCTCTAGCACCCACTAGAAGGAAGCACCAACTCCCTCATTGTTCCAGCACCAACTGGATGGAAGCACCAACTTCCAGTCACACAGGCACCAAATTGTATAACAGAGAACCAATGTTCTCCCTAGCAACACCCTGCCACCCTGGTTTCTCTGGCTGCAACCAGATGGAAGGTACAACTCCCTATGTTCAAGCACCCACTTGAACCTCTGAGGACAAAAATCCTGTCTAGCACCTCCCTACCACTCTGATATATAAAAATTTTCTTTCTGTGAATTTATTACAGTGATTCAATAGTTTTCATTGGCTTACCGGGCTCATCACTGTTCTGCTATGCTGCTCTACTCACCTGCATCAATGAATCTCTGCCCGCATCTTGTTGAGGTTTCTGATCTTCTGCACACTCTGCATTATTGGCATGTTTTCAGACAAAGTCAGAGTATGTGTGTTTGTCATTGATGGCAAATATCAAGACCAGCAGTGCAACGATGATCGCATGGCAAGATCATAAGCGTAAAATCCATTTTGGAGTTTTGGATACCAGGACTTGGAGGTGTCAAGAACAATCACAACAAGAATGTTGAAATCGCGAAATGTGAAACCACGACGTAAACTCCATTTTGGAGTTTCAGATACCGGGACATGGAGGTGTCAAGAACACTCACAACAAGAGTCCCGAAGTGGAGAAATGAAAAAGACTGAAATACGTTGATCCAACTCTATTTCGTAGTTTTGTATACCGAGAGTTGGAGGAGTCAAGTGTTGAGACTCTTCATCACAGGAGTCCCGAAGTGGTGAAATGTGAAACACCGAAATACGTTGATCTGACTCCATTTCAGAGTTTTGGACATCAGGAGTTGGAGGAGTCAAGTGATGAGACTCTCCATCACAGGAGTCCTGAAGTGGCAAAATGCGAAACGCCGAAATACGTTGATCCAACTCCATTTCGGAGTTTTGGATATCGGGAGTTGGAGGAGTCAAGTGTCAAGACTCTTCATCACAGGAGTCCCGAAGCGGCGAAATGCGAAACACCGAAATACGTTGATCTGACTCCATTTTGGAGTTTCAGACACCAGGAGTTGGAGGATTCAAGTGAAGAGAATCTTCATCACAGGAGTCCCGAAGCAGAGAAATGTGAAACGCCAAAATACGTTGATCCAACTCCATTTCAGAGTTTCAGATACCGGGAGTTGGAAGAGTCAGAGTTACTTGCAACAAATTCATGAAACACGAAATTGCAAAATGTAGTTTCGAATAAGGTTGTGGTCACAGCCAGTGGTCACATCTGCGGAAGATGGAGGAAGGAGCTAGTGCAACCAAGCTCCATTTTGGAGTTTCGGGGATCGCGACATGGAACGTCAAGAAACTTCACCACAAGAATGTTGAAATGCGAAATTGTGAAAGCGCTTGGTCACCACCGATGGTCACATCATCGAAGAGCTGTAGAGAAGAGCTCGAAGAACCAAGATCCATTTCATAGTTTCGAGGATTGCGACATGGAGTGTCAAGAAATTTCACCATAGGAATGCCGAAATGCCGAAATGCGAAATGGCGAATTCAATGCGAGACCTTGTTCTTGTAATCCAATGGTGTTGGATACTTGGAAATATGATCGGAGGGATATTGTTGCTCATCACAGTTAATCGATCAGTTACGATGCATTTTCTTGGAGGTTCACAGTGTAACTGCTAGATATGAATGATGGCTTCTGCCAGAGGACTGGAAGAGACTTCATGGTGATCGCCAGAGAATATGAAGAGTCTCAAGCCATCTTCCAATGGAATGAAGAATGTTCATAGAGACTATTGACAGATGTACGAATATTAGAGCCTGGAACTACAACAGAGGGAATGAGCTCAACTATGCCAGAGAAGACAAAGAGTCTCGACTGCTAGAGAGGCTAAGGAATCTCGACATAACACCCAGTGATGATGAATGCATCAGTGTAACCACCAGAGAAGCTGAAGAGTTGCAATGATGATCAAGCACAGCACTCGACATGGTGAGAGCATGCAGAAGCATTGTGCATAGAGGATGCAAAAGATGCACAGGGTGTATAAGAATGCAAAATAGGGAAGAGAGGGGGTTGTTGTTGAGAATGATTCATGTGTGAAGAAGTAGGGGGAGTGTAGCAGCTGAAATGTACAGAAGAAGAATGGTGCATTGAATGGACATGGTGCACAGAGCATAAAAGGCAGAAGAACAGAAAGCGCAAGGCATGTGTGAAGAAAGTCAGTGTAGCAGAACAATGATGAGACTGGTAAGCCATTGATGAACATTATATCATTGTAATAAGTTTCAGTAGCAAAGATTTATATTTCAATGTGGTAGGGAGGTGAAAGGGAGGACTGTTTTCCTCAAAGGTTCAAGTGGGTTCTTGAACATAGGGAGTTGTAGCTTCCATCTGGTTGTAGCTAGAGAAACCAGGGTGGCAGGGTGGTGCAAGGGAGAACTGTTGTTCTCTGTTATACAGGTTGGTGCCTGTGTGACTGGAAGTTGGTGCTTCCATCCAGTTGGTGTTGGAACACTTAGGGAGTTGTTGCTTCCTTCTAGTGGGTGCTAGAGAAACCAGGGAGTTTGTGCTTCCCTCTAGTGGGTGCTAGAGAAACCAGTGAGTTGGTGCTTCCTTCTAGTAGGTGCTAGAGAAAATAGAGAGTTGGTGCTCTCAACAAGTTGCAGCTTTCAAAATAGAGGTTGTAGCCTCACAATGAGTTGGAGCTCATATATATGATAATGTACAGAATGTAAAGATTACTTATCATACCAAGAAGAAGAGGTTTTTACCCTTTATGGGTTTCCTCAGGAAATGTTTGTCTATGTATATTTCATGTGTGTGAATGATGTCGAATGTTCTATTGCTTACTTCCCTGCATTATTGTGATTTTCATTGAGTGCTCTGTAAAGATTTTAAAATAAGCATAATTGTTTAAGCAAGGTAACAACTGATTCACCCCCCCCTCCTCTCAATTGTCCAACAATTGGTATCAGAGTGGGTTCCTTTTATTTAAAGGTAGATCTGTAAGCTTAAACATGACAAGTCATGAAGGGACTTCAGCCAGTAAGCCTCCTCTGTTTGATGGAA
>JZKD02S2167068.1:1015297-1028258 GCA_000966675.3 Picea glauca | reverse complement strand
CTCCTAGTCTCCTATATATACCAAGGAGACATTTTAATTTTGAATCATATTGTACTTGAACATTTAAGTGGGGTAAAAGGAGGTTTCCCCCTCGAAGAGGCTTATTATCTGAAATGGTCTCTTTTTCAAGGCGTTTAGTACTTTTCCTGAGGTTTTTCTATGCTATATTGATGTTTGGTTCTTAACAGTTGATGCTAAAACTCCCGAAACTAAACTCTCGGAATGATGTCACTCGATGACTTAGTGTTCCACCTGTCCTTGCTGATGTGGTCTGTCATGATCTACCTCCTAGATCTGATGGCCCATATCTATCCTTGATCCAACAACTAAGGTTATTTCATGATTTCTCATATCGTGAGTTCGAGAGGTTAGGATACCCCGTTCCTTTGACTTTCCAGTCAGCGAAATGATGATCTTTCGCCACGTGTCCTTCTTAGATCGACGATCCAAATTTCTCCTCAATTTGACGACTAAGGTTATTTCTTGATTTCCCATATCGCGAGTTCGAGAGGTTAGGATACCTCATTCCTTTGACTTTCCAGTTAGTGAAATGATGATATTTCGCCATGTGTCCTTCTTGGATCGACGGTCCAGATTTCTCCTCGATCCGACGGCTTAGATCGTTTTTCCATTTCACGTTTCCCAATTTGGAAGGATAGAGAACCTCGTTCCTTTGACCTTTCAGGCAGCGAAATGCCAAACTTTAGCCACGTGTTATGCTTGATGATGGAAGGTCCTCCTGTTTTCGGGATTTTGTGAACCCGCTTCATTTTTCACTTTAAAGATCGTGCAGGTTCTCTTGGATCGGACATCTGTCGGTCCTCGCGCTCAGATATAACACCTGAGCTCTATCCTCCATCTGTGTGCTCCTCCTGTCTGAACTTACGATGTCTTCCAAGCCTGTCCTCCATCAAATGACAAGCACACTCCCGACTGTAACCCTGTTGTTTTGCTTGTAACATACCATTGTTGTTCTTGCCATCAATGAAAATCACGTTCTGCCTGTGTTGTTCTTGCCTGAACCCATACCATTGTTGTTCTTGCCAACGCTTTGTCTTTAAATATGCCAACAAGGGCCCGAGGTGTTCCAAGAGGCACGTTTGTCAAAACTATCCCAATGATGTTTTCTAAGAACACAACCAACACAAACACCATCTCTGCATGAGACAAGAGGAAGACCAGTCACCATTTTTTGATTACATAGTTGTTGCAATGAGTGATAGTTTAGATGAACAAACCGCTCATGCCAAAGTTTGCTCAATTCATTTCTATGAGCAACAAAAAATGATGAAAAGGATGATGACCCAAATTTGTCAAACTTGTACAACCTGGTAATATCGTCAACAATTATAGTTGCAAGAACATGCTTAGGATATTTTAGATCCTTGATTACAACTTGGTGACGTGAAAACTCTACGGTTTTACCTTCACCTGAATGAGTGATTTGATATACTGATATAAGGTTACAAGAAATATTTGGAACACATAATACATCATTGAAATGACCGTTTTCTACTTGAACTCTTCCAGATCCTTCAACACTAAGAGATCTATCATCACCAACAAATATTTTCTTGGTGTTACATTCATTTAGAGCATAAAATATGTCTCTATCCTTATCCATATGATAAGATGCTCCAGAATCAATAAGCCACTCATCAGAAGAAGAAGTAGAAGTTGTATTGAAGGAGAAACCAGAAGCAGAAAGTGCATGTTAATGAGAAGAAGAAGAAGAAGTAGAATCAATATGGATGTTATGCTTCTTCATCGTTGCTTCTAAAGCTACCATCTTATTGAAACATTTGGACTCATCATGACAATATTTATCACAAAAGTTGCAATGTCTTTTAGTATTCTTACTTTTATGTTTTTCTCCTTTATCACAATTAGGAGCAAAAGCTATCTGAGTGGGTTTGGGACCCTTATATTGCTTGTTTTTGTGGCGAGGATGTTGCTTCTTGGTATTATTGGGTTTATCTTTATGATGGACAACTAAGGTTTTGTTGGAGGTACTTGCAGTGTTGATCACTCCAAGTTGTACAAGCTTATCTTTCTCTCTAATCAAGGCATCACAAAATTTCTCAAGACTGGGTTTTTTATAAGTTGCCCCTAGAGCCTCTTGCATGGCATAAAAGTTAGATACAAACACATAATATGCACCACCTATATTAGAAAGTATAAGATAGATGCAACGATCTTCTTCTATATTTATCTTACATTCTTCACAGAAAAGTCTGAGTGTTTTAAACTTAGATAGATAGTCTTCAATGCAATAAAAATCATTTGTACTCAAAGTCAGTACTTGATTTTCTAACTGTTGTGCTTGAATAATATTGTGTTTACCAAACACATATTCAATATTGTCCCAAGCTTCTTTGGGTTAATCAATTGATTGAAGGTGGAACTTTAAATCAAGAGAGATGGAAATTCTAATTAATCCACGTGCTTCGTTATTCCTTTTATCCCATTTGACTTTCTTATCAGCATTAGTGGGTTATTTTTCCTTTCCCAAGGTAATCCAGTACAAGCCTTTACTTCTTA
The DNA here is from genome assembly GCA_000966675.3 of Picea glauca. NCBI lineage: Eukaryota > Viridiplantae > Streptophyta > Pinopsida > Pinales > Pinaceae > Picea > Picea glauca. The sequence goes on along the minus strand of JZKD02S2167068.1, from coordinate 1,025,717 downwards.
ATAAATCCTCCATATGGGATTTCCATTGGAAGTAGTTGGTACTGGTAAGAAAGAGATTAATTGTATAATCCATATTAAATATGTAGATAATATGGATTTAAAAACTAAAACTGATGATCTGGATGGAAAGACCTTGAAAAGTTATGCGATTTAAAAAAAAAATGGTACTGAAAACAAACTTTGGATGTGAGAGTTATGTCATTTTAAAAAAAGGCATAAATGGTAACTAAAGGACCATGTGGTAGTGTAAGTTGTTTTATGAAGTGACCCACTTATATAAAGAGAAGTGGGGATCACTTTTACAAAGAAAAGATGCATGAAAAATAAATAACTCTAAAATAAAATATTAAATCTACTTATAGTGATTCACTTTTATACTTGAAGTGAAATACACTTTACAATTTTAGCATGAACTTTTTAAAAAAAAGTAACAAAAGAGAGACTTGAACTCAAGACCTCTTACTTAATAAGGAAACTTTTAACCAAATGGTCTAGCAAAACATATTGTAATGTTCAGAAGGAGGATTTGGGGTGTTGTTGTTGTTGTTGTGGAAGACGGCCTTAGATAGCGTGCTAAAAAAAAAACTCTTTTCACACAAGAAATTTTTTTCGCTTCTCGATGACAACAAGGGTTAGATCTCGGTTAGCTGACCTAGAAGATGCACCTTTTCCTATTTGTTTTTTATTTTCCGAGATCACACAGGGCGTGGGGCAAAGAGAACGCATATCTAAAAGAGTAGCAATCTGGAAATAAATAATACAAAACCGAAATAAAACCAAAATACTACTCTGCAAAAATTTAAAAAATGCGTATTCAAACTTTATACCTCTGGATTTGACTGTAATGGCTGTATATTGGGCAAACGGAAACCTTTTTGAGTTAAATGAAAAGTGTTCCTAAATGAAAAGAGTGCTCCGAACGATATGGAATAGTCTTCTCAGTCCATGAATGTACGAAAATGACAAAAAATGGAGATGAGGCAAATTGGCTTCACGATCCCGATCTACAACAAGAGCGAGTATTCAAAAAGGCTCTGATACCATGTTCAACAACACAAGTATTCCAACAGAGGATGAAAACCTTCAGTAACCACTCACATAATCGATAAAAGATTAACACACCGATTTTTTCACGTCGTAAAAACCCTACGGGGAAACATCCACAACCCCAACCAACGTGGCTACTTGGAGCGGTTTATTAATGAAAAATAAAAGATTACAGAGAGATTTTACAAGAGAGTTTATCATAACCGATCATCAGAAAATGACCCTCCATGCTCTTCAAATAAAGATTTTGGACCAATCAGGTTTTAAGCCACGGATCAATGGTCGTTAAGATCAAGGAGAGTATGAACCATCAGATCACTCTATGTCGGGAACATATTGTGACCATCGGATTTCCTAACTACAAATGCATACTAATGTATACTAAAGAAACACACTAAGAAACACACTGTTACCTAACGACACATTAGACCATGTAGATATTAACTAACTCATAAGTGTCTAAATATCCTAACACAACATATACAGGTTGACTATAAAAAATTTCTAAATTTTGAAATTCAAAAAATTTTGTTTCATTATGCCCTTCAAAGATAGACCACAAATGAACAACCTGGTCTTTTGGAACAAAAAAATCATTATGACAAGCCAATAAATTTGATTTCATACTATCGATGACACTATCATCAACAACATCTTGAAAAAATTCTCCTTGAAAAGAAGAATGAGAGAGAGTTTCATGAATGATCAAATCTTCTTCATCATGATAGGATGGAGACTTTTGATTGATTTGAACTAGCAATGATACAACATTTTGTTCACCATCAATATAATGTTCAATAATTTCTTCACTAAAATTATGGCCTTCACAAATATTTCCAGTAGCAAATTCTTCATGAAGAGACCCATTTGAATGGCCATCAAAACTGTTAGGAGCATTATGATTACATTCCAAAATATCTTCATTGATCTCATCACTAAAGCACTGCTGGAAATTTTTACTAAGAGATTTAATCTGCTCACAACAATAATTCAAGAGGCATTCGACATGATAAATCCTCTTACAAAAGGAATGAAAAGAAGCATGAAAATAATTTAATGATGAAATACTGGAAACAGGAAGAGATCGATACCATTGTCTCGCCTCTCCTTCCAAGGAGTACATAAACATCTTCAACAATACCTTTTCATCATGAATATCAAGATGGTCCATGTATTGATGAAAATCAATCAAGTGTTGTGCAGGATGATCATGATCATCTACTCTAAACCTTGGAAGGTAGTGTCCCCATTCATGCATAGTAGGCACAACATTTTGAAAACCAAGAATAGTGAAGAAATCAAATGGAGCAAACCTACGAGCCAAAATGGCTTCTATGGCCTTCGACATCCTGGATCAATGGAGTCACCAACATATTCTTCCTTCATGGAGTCACCAAGTGAATGATACAGTCAGAAAAAAGTGTCCAACTCATGTTCACCATCAAGAGTTAGATTTGATCGTTGTCGTTCTCCCAAGGATAAATTCTTCATTCCTCCATCCCTGACAACTGCACCAAAAGATATTAGTCCCTAAAGTTGCACTTTCTTGTGAGAGGGCAAGCTACAGAAGCATAAAGTTATTGCAATGGTATTTATGAATGGTTTTCTGAATAAGTTTTTATAAAATGGTTGAAAGCTAGCTCAAGGATTCAATAAAACATATAACTCAATGTAAAAGAAAGTAAATATCCCACTGGATTAGTAAATGACATACACTTTAGCATATCAGATGATAAGGTAAATAAAGAAAGGAAGGTATGTGAGTGTCTAGTTTTTCAACTCACACATGGATTTCTTATTTCAAATATTATTAAGAAACAAGAACATGTACTTGAAAATAATCTTAATTATGAACAAAAACAGTAAAATTTTCACTGTGTCACCCACAATCAAGAAATCATATGCATTGCAACAGAATAAATGTATTTAAGTAAGAAAAGAAACAAATAAAGATATGAAAGACGATATGACCATCAACATGCCTTTTCCATTTAGTTCCAATATGAAATATAGTCTTGTCTTACAGTGGAGTTTTTACAAAAAAGGCCCTTGAATGCCCAACTAATCGACCTTCTCCTTCTACCTTGTTTATATAGAAAGAATACATATTTATCAAGATCCAAAAGAAATGGATCTGAAAAACTCCTCATCTATATTTAGTTTATTGTTTCAAATAATCAAGGAGGAGATCATATCTGATCTCCAAGTTGAATTGATGAGGTGTCTTGTCAACTGTTTTCCATATGATATTTTTTGGAAAATAAATCTAGCAAATTCCTAAAAAATAGGGTCCAACAATCTCTTTGTATCTCCCAAATGGTGATAAATGTGTAAAATCTGAGAGAGGCTTTTTTGAAGAGGCCTGAGTCCAACAAAAAATTCTTTTGGTTTGTAAAAATTCATCTCCAACTGCTTTGAAACCTCTCCCAAAATTGGTCACTAAAACACAAAATCATTTAATGTGAAATATCTGAAACATAGGCCTCAAAGATATATTTGAACCTATTAAATTGTGATAGTTGTGAAAATGCTGAGAGAGGTTTTTTTTAAGGGGTCTGTTCCACAAAAAAACCTTTTTTTTATTTCAAATAATTCATCTCCATCGTTTCAGAAACTGCTCTTGAAGATAAGGAATAAAACATAAAAAACAAAGTATTTCCTGTATTTGATTTCTGTGTTTTCTTCTTTCTGTGGTGTTCATATTGAACTCTAGATGTTATTCAGCTAGAGCAGGTAGATTTAGGTCAATGTAGGTTCTAGGATTCCTCAATTTAATTTCAGAATTTGAAGATGATCCACTACCAAACCCCCCTCCTTCAACACTTTTTGATTTTTCAATTTCTGGAAAATATTGTAACAGGTTTATTTTTGGAAAGGAATAATTTTTTTCATCGTCATATGTGCCTTTGAGTGTATATTTGGTGACTGAAATTGATCTTATGTTTTCCCTAGTTACAAATATCCTTGAATAATGTGCAATATGTTTTCCCTTTTCTCGTTTTTTCATGTGTTCTTCAGATTCCTCCTCTGACCTGTGTGAAGAAGATGCCAAGGTTTGTATTTTGATCTCTTTATTAGTATCTTCTGAATTGTATTCTATGATAATAAGGTTTTACTTCTTGATAGAAGGATGAAACATGGAATTTGAATTCATTGTGAATTTTTTTGCACCCCTGGTAGAATTTCTTCTAGGGTATTTAGGTACAGGTGTCTTCTTCTTACTCTGTTTCTTACCTTTTGCAGTCTTCTTACCCGTAGGTTGTTTCTTCTCTTTAACTAGACTTTGAACTGGGCTTGTGGTGTAACTTTTGGGTTCATCAGATTCCCTTTTAATATCTGTATCAAAATGGATATCAGTCTCTTCATCCATTTTAAGTTTCTTACATTGACTAGTAGTGCCTTTCTTATTAAATTTACCCATAGGAAAATCACCAATGGCTTGTTGTGTTTGTAATTTTCTCTTTCCAGCACGAGTTATGTTGGTTGCAGGGGAATTTTATTTCATCAAAATCTCAGTGGCTTGAGAGGCATGTTTACCTTTTCAAGCTTTCTTCTCTTTAACAATTTTAGACTTAATTTCTTGTAGATTAGGTTTTAATGATTGGATTAACTAGTCCCAAGACCTCTGAACTTCATTTAAGGAAAATAATACTAATTTTATCAACCCTTGATGGAAAATTAGAATGAGAGAAAGTTTCATGAATGATCAAATATTCTTCATCATGATAGGATGAAGAATTTTGATTGATTTCAACTGGAAATGATAAAACATTTTTTTCACCATCAATATAATATTCAAGAATTTCTTCACTAAAATACTGGCCTTCACAAATATTTCGAGTAGAAAATTCTTCATGAAGAGACCCATTCGAATGGCCATCATAATTGTTAGAAGCATTATGAGAACATTCCAAAATATCTTCATTGATCTCATCACTAAAGCCCTGCTGAAAATGTTTGCTAAGAGATTTCAATTGCTCACAACAATCATTTAAGGGGCATTCGACATGATAAATCCTCTTACAAAATGAATGAAAAGAAGCATGGAAATCATTTAATGATGAAATACTGGAAACATGAAGAGATCGGTACCATTGTATCACCTCTCCTTTCAAGGAGTAAATAAACATCTTCAACAATACATCTTCATGATGAATATCAAGTTGGTCCATGTACTGATGAAAATCAATCAAGTGTTGTGCAGGACGATCGTGACCATCTCCTATGAACCTTAGAAGGTAGTCTCCCCATTCATGCATAATAGGCACAACAATTGGAAAACCAGGAATATCGAAGAAATCAAATGGAGCAAACCTACGAGCCAAAATGGCTTCCATGGCCTTTGACATCCTCGATCAATGGAGTCACCAACATATTCTTCCTTCATGGAGTCCCCAAGTGAATGATACGATCAGAAAAAGTGTCCAACTCATGTTCACCATCAAGAGCTAGAATTGATGATTGTCATTCTCCCAGGGATAAATTCTTCATTCCTTCGTCCCCGATAATGACGCCAAAAGATGTTAGTCCCTAAAGTTGCACTTGAATGTGAGATGGAAAGATAGGCCATAATCAAGTTATTGAAATGGTATTTATGAAGGGTTTTCTGAATAGGGTTTTAGAAAATGGTTGAAATCTGGCTCAAGGATTCAATAAAACATATAACTCAATGTAAAAGAAACTAAATATGCCACTGGCTGAGTAAATGACAGACACTTTAATAGATCAGATGGTAAGGTAAATAAAGAAAGGAAGGTATGTGAGTATCTAGTTTTTCAACTCACACATGGATTTGTTATTTCAAAATATCATTAAGAAACAAGAACATGTACTTGAAAACAATCTTAATTATGAACAAAAACAGTAAAATTTTCACTATGTCACCCACAATCAAGAAATTATATGCATTGCAATAGAATAAATGTATTCATGTAAGAAAAGAAATAGATAAATAAATGAAATACGATATGACCATCAACGTGCCTTTTCCATTTAGTACCAATATGAAATATAGTCTTGTCTTACAGTGGAGTTTTTACAAAAAAGGCCCTTGAATACCCAACTAATTGACCTTTTACTTCTCCTTCTACCCTGTTTATATAGAAAGAATACGTATTTTTCAAGATACAAAAGAAATGGATCTAAAAACCTTCGCATCTATATTTAGTTTCTTGTTTAAAATAATCAAGGAGGATATCAGATATGATCTCCAAGTTGAATTGATGAGGTGGCTTGTCAACTGTTGTCCATGAGGCTTTTTTAGGAAAATAAATCTGGAAAATTCCTAAAAAATAGGGTCCAACAATCTCTTTGTATCTCCAAAATGGTGATAATGGTGTAAAATCCAAGAGAATATTTTGTGAAGGGGCCAGTTTCCAACAAAAACCTCTTTTTGTTTCCAAAAATTGATTTCCATATTCTTTGAAACCTCTCCCAAAATTGGTCACTAAAACAAGAAATCATTTAATGTGAAATCTCTGAAAAATAGGCCTCAAAGATATATTCGACCCTCTTAAATTGTAACAGTTGTGTAAACACGGAGAGAGGTTTTTTTGAAGGGGCCTATTCTCCAAAAAAATATCTTTTTATTTCAAATAATTCATCACCATCATTTCAGAAACTGCTCTTGAAGATAACGACTAAAACAAAGTATTTTCTGTATTTGATTTTTGTCGTTTCTTCTTTCTATGGTGTTCATATTGAACTCTAGATTTTCTTCAACTGGAGCAGGTAGATTTAGGTCAATGGAGGTTCAAGGCTTCCTCAATTTAATTTCATACTTTGAATATGATCCACTACCAAACCCCTGTCCTTCAACACTTTTTGATTTTTCAATTTCTAGAAAATCCTGTAATTGGTTTATTTATGGAAAGGACTAATTTTTCTCATCCTCATATGTTCCTTTGAGTGTAGATTCAGTGACTGAAACTGATCTTATGGTTTCCCTAGTTACAGGTCTCCTTGAATACTATGCAATCTATTTTCCCTTTTCTCGTTTTTCCTCTGTTCTTCAGATTCCTCCTCTAACATGCGTGAAGAAGATGCCAAGGTCTGTTTTTTTATCTCTTTCTTAGTATATTTTGAATTTTCTTCTTTGATAACAAGTTTTTCCTTATTAATAGAAGGATGAAACATGGCCTTTGAATTTAGTCTGAATTTGTTTGCATCCCTGGTATAATTTATTCTAGGTTATTTAGGTACAGGTGTCTTATTCTTACTCTGTTTCTTACCTTTTGCAGTCTTATTTCCTGTAGGTTGTTTCCTCTCTTTAGCTGAACTTTGAATTGGGCTTGTGGTGTAATCTTCAGGTTTATCAGATTCCCTTTTAAGATATGGATCAAAATGTATATAACTCTCTTCATCCATTTTAAGTTTCTTACCTCGACTGGTAGTGCCTTTCTCATTAAGTTTACCCACAGGAAAATCACCAATGGCTTGTTGTGTTTGTAATTTTCTCTTTCCAGCATGAGTTACCCTGGTTGCAGGGGAATTTTCTTTCATCAAAAACCTCAATGGATTGAGAGGTTTGTTCACCTTTTCCATGTTTCTTCTCTTTGACAGTTTTATATTTAATTTCCTTTAGATTAGGTTTTAATGACTGGATTAACCAGTCCCAAGACCCCTGAACTTAATTTAAGGAAAAGACTACTAAGCTTTTGATCAACCCTTGATGGAATAGATTTTTTTTGCTCTTGCAGGATGTGACTGGATCCTCTTAGACATCTTAAATAATATTTTTAATAAGAAATAATGTAGGTTAAGAGGGTAATCACCATTTACATGGATTAATAGTCTAATATGATAGAGATGAACCAGAGAAAATATGCCTTCACATGTAATGTACCTGTGGATAATTGAAAAAGAAGTATTCCATTATTTCCTCACCCAACTGTGTGGGATACCTTGGCTCCAATTGGGGTTTTTCTTTTTCTGGAATTAAAAACTGATTTACAAACTCGATAACTACATTTTATTTATTCCACCATATTTCCCCATATATTGGTAATGTGCAAGCTTTAGCTATGTAATGTTCTGTCACGTGCATGAGGAGTTTACCAACTACAAATTCATAACCATCGAAATTCTATGCAAATGTCATAGAAATTTTCTTGTCATGACCCTGGAATGTCGAGAAGAAGTCGAACCAACCTGCATCCTTGAACTTTTGTTCCATCTGAGGAAATGCTTCGAGTAATTCTATCCCTTTTGTCTCCAATCTGGTTACCTGACCACTATTTTTGGGTGCTATGACACTGATACAATCATGCAAATTTTTTTTGAGAATATCGAGGTTTTGATCTCCAACTTTTGAAGGATGTGGAAAACTGAGAGTTATCTCTTTACCTGCAAAGCATGTGTAGAATGATAGACATACTAAAACAGGAAGATAACGATTTCATTCATATGGTATAATAATCAGGCGTGTTGATTTGGTGTCAAGGTGGCGAGTACAGCCTAAGCGTACAAGTTAGATATCATCATGAGAATTACATCCTGAAATAGATCATATAGAGATATGTATATCCTCTAGTAATGATTTTGAACGTTAGGACACGATCTGGGTAATGTGGCACATGCAGAACTATCATTACTTCCATCGCTGCAAGAATAACACTATTCTTATAGCCCCCTTTCCACTTTGAATTTTTTTTAAAATTCAAACGAGGAAAGGACAAGTGATGTGATAGAAATATTTCATATCATATCCTAATCTTTGAAAACTTAAAAACATTTAAAATGTGCATAAAAAGAATGAAAATAATCTTTCAGGACAAGAAGGGGAAAACATAGTTTAACAAAGAATCATGAAAAATGGATAGAAAAGGGATTAAGGACACCTAATCAGTCAAAACAACTTTAAGAACTAACACTAGCTCCTTCTAGGGATAAATTTTCATGATGAAACTTTAAGAACTTGATCACCAAAGCCTTCACATCCATCATCATCATCAAATTTTACTGTAACTATTTCCCTGTCCAACCATTTCTTTATTTGCTATCCAAACATAACAACCACAAAATTTCTAGTAGTCTTTCCATTGGGCTATGGTGTCCTTATTCTTTCATACTGAAAACTTGACACTACTCTCATACTGTAAATTGATCTTCAAACTGAAACCAACATGCTAAAAAATAAATCTTATTTATGTACAAATCCTATAGAAGTAACCAATCAGTTCCTTGATTAGGTCACATCAAACTTCCAATGCAGCGATGAAATCATTTGACTGACAAGATGGTCTTCTTCCTTACAAGTAAATAAGAAAATGTAGAAAAACAGAGATGTTTGCAGTAAAAAATGAATGGGCAGCCCATACTTACAATTGCAATTTTCTGTAATTCCAAATGCTGCAAAATTTTGAACCTCTGGAAACATTGACTCCATGTAGATGGCTACTGGATCATATATAATATGACAAATTCTAACTGATGAAAAAAACCAAACTACTCCCCTGCAATTTCTGTTGTATTTGTGAGAACAAAATCCACTTGATTTCCTTGAAACAACACATGAATATCAATTTTTTTATGACAGTGAACAACAACATCTTGGATAGGCTGATTTCCTTCATCTATTTCTCCAACATCAGATTCATACTCATAAAAAACGGGCTCATTGTTGCACAGGTCAATGGATGCTAATGTGAAATTCTGCTCTTCTTGTTAAGAACCAAATATCAAGATATTATAGAAAAACCTCAGAATAAGTAATCAATGCCTTGAAAAAGATAGAATTTCAGATAATAATCCTCTTCGAGGGGGAAAAATTCTTATACACCACATAAATTTCCCAATACAATATGATTCCAAATGAAAATGTCTCCTTGGTATATATAGGAGACTAGGAGGTAGAATTACAACTAATGGACCGAACCGACATAAATAAAATAACATTACTAATGTAATATGCCCTAATTAAGGGGAAATGTGCCACTATTTAGGGCTTAACATGCCCCTCCCCTTGAGACAAGTGTTGTCCACAACACTTGAGTAATTATGGATGCTTCTGTATAAAATACTCATCTTCCCAGGTGGAATCTTCAGCAGGTAGTTTCCTCCACTTAATGAGATACTCTGAAATGGATCTATTCCTTAGCTAGTGAATTGTTGTGTTAGTGATGGCTTCAAGCTCCAATATGATTTTTCCTTCCTCATCAAGTTACGGAAATATAGTTTGAACTGGGATTTTTTCATCTATAACCTTCTTTAAGCATGAAACATGTAAAACTGGGTGTACTCGTGAGGATGCAGGAAACGCCAATTTGTATGCCATAGTACCAATCTTTTGCAACACATTATAAGGGCCATAGTACTTTGGTGATAATTTATTATCCTTCTTGGCTTGCTTGAGGGACATCTATTTGTATGGTTG
>JZKD02S2167068.1:985910-1002075 GCA_000966675.3 Picea glauca | reverse complement strand
CCCGCGCCCAGTGAGAAGTTAGGGCGCGGGTTACTTGTTTTGAAGGGTTTTTTGAGGAGTTATTCAGCATGGCTTTGGCTAAGAAGAGGCATGAGTTGGCCTGATGCCAGGTAAGTAGGGATAGTGCAATTTAGGGTTATAACACTTAATTTGTGAGGTCAGAAGAGCATCTGATGGCCGAAATGCATTACCAATCTTTACTGATGTGTCGAACGATTGAGCCCAGGGATCAGGAACCAACAGGTGTTGTCTGCAAAATAACAAATGTCTCACCGAGGTGGGCATACCCATGCTTGGAATAAAATAAAACCATGGCTACCAGTCAAATACACTGTAGATCCATGTCAAATAACTATAAAGAGTAGCCTCGAATAATACATAGTGGAGCTACATCTCGAAATCAGAAAGATATACATATAGAGTATCCATCTTCTAGAAGTTGATTCAGCCTGATGGATGGACTTCAGAGCTCGAGTAACAAATTCAAAATCTTACAAAACTCAGGTAGAAGTGTAATATGAGTGTACGACTGCACTACCTAGAGGTCTTCGACGGCTCGTCGGTCATGGACTTGATAATCTTGGTGATCGGATTGAAGGCTTCAATGATTTCAAACAAGGACTTGATTGGACGTTCAGGATGGCCAGGTATGCAGACAAGAGACATATTGCAGAGGGGTTGACTCAGGCTTAGTGACAAACTTCCCTTGGATAATAGCACGACAAGTGATAAGACTCAGGCAACATATATGTTAATCATAAGTCTACGAAGCAGGAGGCAATGCAAACTCTCCATATGTTTGGAAGAATAACCAAATGGTGGAGGACACAACTCTATATAGTGAGAAAATCTTCCAAAGGTCGTACTACATCCCATATTCTGATGATCAAACAGACAGATGTGCTTTATCCAAGGGTGACTCATTATGCTGCCAATAAAGAAAATACTTTTTCCATCCTCTTTTTGGGGTATATTTGATTTTTTTTTTTTCCGATAATTTTGGAAAAGGAATAAAGGAATATTATGTTACAATGGAGGAATGAGTATTGAAAACATACAAGCTCAAGGCACAAGGAAAAGACCGATGTTCTGGTAAAATGATACTTAGGGAAAATCCTCCGGTGGCCAAAGGTGTTAAGACGCAGAAGCAAACTATCACAAGGCTACTGGATAAGGTATGCAAATGTGGTTGATAGAACACACAATGGTAACGTCCTTCGATATAAGTTTAACGAGCCTAGAGAAGGTAAGATTGGTGGTTTTTCATATTTAGAGAGTCTGAAAAAGCATAAAAGGAGACTCCGCTGGGGTACCTTTTTTGACAATAGTCTAGTTGGTTCGAAAAAGGGGTAAACTAGCACCGATTAGACGTCAATTCAAAACCATTTTAACGAATGTGACAAGGACAAGTTCACTCGGCCATTTTTTCACTTTTAAGGAGTCTGAAAAAAGCTTAACTATGGAATCTGTCAGGAATATTCTTCTGGACCAATTTAACGAGTGTGAAAGAATAAGGTCACTCAGCGATCTTTTCAATTTTAGGGAGTCTGAAAAGAGCTTAACTATGGACACCATGGGGGTTTCTTTTTCGTAAATTTAGTCCCTCAGGCCTGAAAAAGGAATAAAATTATACCTGAGAGTACTCTTCTAAAGAATGGGAATTTGATAGAGTATACCTTTGTTCATACAATTGACCATCCAGACCGAAAAAGGAGTAAACTACCGCCGGATAGACGTGACTTCAAATTTCAGTTTAACGAGCGTGAAAGGCCACAAGATCGCTCGACAATCTTTTCATTTTTAGAGGGTCTGAAAAGGGCTTAAAAGGAGACCCGTTATTTTTGGGAGTCCTGAGGGTGAGACAAAGAGCGAAAAAGAATCATGCAAATGAGGCTCAAACTCATATTCAGGAAAGACTATATGGACTCCCGAGCCTACAGTGTTTTTAGAAACGGCATGGACACCATAATGGAACCAGGACCTACCTAGGGCATCCATGTTCTGGTAAGCTCTACCGCCAAGTTGTGACACTTCTAAAGAAAATATGATGGTTTTGTGTCACAACCTGATGGGATCAATCCTATAGCAGAGGAAAAAGACAACGAGGCACAAAAGTTAGGGTGGTAACCTAACCTATATGCTCAAGTTGATTTTTGAAATTTTTTATGGACCGTCAATATTTTCTCAAAACTCAAAAAAAATGTCCCAATACCCAATCAAATCCCTCCCATATAACTCCTGAATCAATCTAAATGGTTTTTGGTATAAAGAAACTGATAAGGGAGGCCAAAAAAGTGACAAAAAGAGGCCAAAAAGTCTATAAATAGAAGCTGGCATCTCATTATCACCATTGCTGATTTGGAAATTGACTCTGGAGTCAAAAGACCCCCTTTGCCAAAAACAGTGATTTCGGGAGCTACAGTGGACGAAACGAACTTTTGCTTGGACCAAGTAAGTACAAACTCCCTTATCTAGCTATTCAATACTTCAATTTCATTTTTTAGTTTGTTTTTTGGGTGGGCGTCGACCTTAAAAAGGTCGTCCCTAGGTACACACGGGTTGTCTCTAGACAGGCCGTGTGTACATTCGGGCAGAGTAAAGTCTGCCCATGTGTACACACGACTGTCTCCTCTACAGCCCACATGTACCCCCCCTTTTATAGTGAAAAGAAAACCAAAAGCAAGTACTGACCCTCCTTCACCTTGTTGTGTTAGCAGGATGTATGTCCAGTGGAGGGAAAGGGAGCATGAGGCAATCAGTGAGTTGGTTGTAGCAGATCCAAATGTCGTGGCCATGTTAATGCAATGCGGTTTACTAAAATTCTTTCTATGTCCATTTATGCATGCACAACCAAGGCTACTAAATGCCTTGATTGACTATTGGCACCCTAATGCAGAGGATTTTATGCTAGAGGGGAAATCACTAGTGCCCACCACCGAGGATATCTACTTTCTGACTGCCCTCTCAAGGAGAGGGGAACCAGTCAACTTTCGAAATTTTCCTGCGGGACCGAGCAAGATCTCGAAATTGATAGCCGAGCATTTTGAGGCTGGGACTGACCGTGTGGGCTCCCAGGTACCTATTAGTAAGATTACTAGCTTAGCGCTATAAACTATATTGTTACTGATTGGGTGGATTACTGGCTCAGTAGCCTTGCATCAGGTGTCTCGCGCACAGATGAACTATGCCATCCAGTGCATGAATGCACATATTTTTGACTGGAGTACCACACTGCTCGAGTGCATGAAGAGGCAATTGACAGATTGCCGACAGCGGACATAGAGGAACTTCGGGTTCGGGACCATCTTGTGTTCATTCTTTTTTGAGAGAGTTTTGAGTTTTAGTCCTCGGGTTGTAGTGTGAGGACATCAGGCCTCATTCCCTGCAGTGTGTAAATGGGCAGTATTACTGCCGCGACAGGGTGGTGGAAGGACCATTGAGTCCTTTGACGATGATTTCTTTACATGGCTATCATGACAGATCCCTGTGATTGAGGACTACTCATATGCAGGGATAGATTTTTCTAGAGATCCTGAGATACTCGTGCCTCCTGGTGAGGAGTGAGGGGAGATGGGTAAGTCGCCACCTTTGTAGTTTTTTTTTGTTTGCATATGTAATTTTTATGTCATTTTTTTTATATATATCATTTTTTGTATGCCAGAGTATTTGACAGATAAATGTTTGTTGCATGCAAATGTGGGACCCGTGCAACCTGTCGATTATGCACGGAACAGGCGTCGTCCATGGCCAGAAGCCGCGGCTGCCACCGCTGGGGGAGCAGTAGTAGTAGGGAACCTCCCAGCTGGAGAGGTTGAGAGGGTCCTTAGATGAGTTGAGCGGAACTTCACTATGCTCACTCGCACAGTCCCGATGGCAGAGATAGAGGACCTGCCGCCATCCATGTAGCCTCATGTAGTGGGGGCACCTCGGACATGGGTCCAATTGTTTAGGCATTTAGCCCATGCTGTGGATGATTATAATAGGGCCCATAGGCCCTGAACCTACTTAGACTTTTTATGTGCCATGAGCACTACTTGTATATATATTTTGAAGGCATAAGCCCGGTGACTCGTTACTATTCCCATTTTTTAGGCGTTTGCGTCCATCTATGTACTCTGGTTATTTTATGATGTTATATATGGTTTTTATCTTTTGTGTCTTATGGATTCTGTGTGCAAAAATGTATTTACATGTTTATGTCAATTTTGTTTCATATGTGTGCAAGATGCCAATCTAAAATTTGATTAGCTAGAGTATCTGTAATTTGGTTTAATCTCCTAGGAACATGAAAATATGTAATATAATCAAAGTTTTGTTCTAAGAGACGTACCCTAAGGAATCGTCGGTGTAAAGTTGGATCATGAACCCGATATACTCTGTTTATCTTTGACACAACCAGTTGAGCATTGAGATAGACCCGGAGATGAGAGATACCCAATGACAAGGTGTCACGAAGCAACTCAATAACTGCACTATACTCAGCGACATTATTTGTGGTGTCACCTAAGCATATACCTCCGGAAGATAACAACTGGCCCTGAGGTGTAAAGATTACCCAAGCTGCGGAGGCAAGCCTCCACGTGTGTCGACTAGCACCATGTGCATACCCAATGAACACCTCAGAATCACTTGACATATGCCATATTGATGAAAGATAACATCAATGACACATCTATAACACTTAAAAGAAACTTAAAAAGTAATAGTACATAGACTATACATATGTTACAGAAAGTTACCCACAGTGACCTGTCTATGAGTAATACTTCTTGAGGTAGAGCCCATTTCTAGGCTCCGCCAAAGCATTCCCTTCAAAATCAAACAAACAATAAGCACCCTTTTTTAATACCTCTTTTATGATGAAGGGTCCGAACCACATGGGTTTAAACTTTCCTGCCCCCAGGGGGTCCTTATCTTGGTCATAAACCAGGACAAGGTCACCCTCAGAGAAAATTTGAGGACAAACGAACCTATCATACTGACACTTGACCTTATGTTTGTGAGCCTCGTTGGCCAGGGCCGCATCGCGACGCTGCTCATTGAGCTACTCAAGGTGTACTAACCGTTCTTCAAGTGGAGAAGTGCCTGACAATAACTGTACTACCAATTTGAGAGATGGGATCTGACATTCGATGGGCAAGACTGCCTCCAGTCCATAGACGAGTTGAAAAGGAAAGAAATTGGTTGCAATCTTAAAAAATGTTCGGTAAGCCCATAATGTCGAGTATAACATCAAATGCTAATTTGAATTGGCTAAGTTGATAGTTCGCTGTAGAATAGTTTTAAGAGTTTTGTTTACAGCTTCTACCTGCCCATTGGCTTGGGGGTAGTAAGGCGATGAATGCTCCTGCTGTAACCCAAGATTTGATGTTAATTCGATCATCATTTGGTTCTGAAAGTGACTTCCATGCTCAGTGACTATCTCTCTTGGGACGCCGAACCTTGCTATGATCTAGTTGAATAAGAAGAAAGTTGTAGTCTCTCCATCATCTTTAAACGTTGGCATAGCTTCGACCCACTTAGTGAAGTAGTCGAAAGCTACGATGATATAGCGGTGCCCCCTTGCTGACGGGGGGTTGCATGTAGTGTAATCAATCCCCCACTTAGTGAAGGGAGCAACTGTGATGACAGGAAACATAGGAGTGGGATGTGCCCTCATTTTTCGAGAGAAGATTTGGCATGGATGGCACTTCTTGACTGATTTGATACAATCTTTGATAAGTGTTGGCCAGAAGTAACGTGCTCGTAGAATCTTTTGGGTTGTTGCCAACCTAGATAAATGACTGCCACAAGATCCAGTATGGAAATCGTTGAGCATGATGATGGCCTCCTCATGAGTGAGACATCGACGTAAGATGCAGTCTACACCTCTCCAATACAACGTATCATCGAGTATGAGATAATTCTTAGCCTGATAACGTATCTGTCGATGCTCGTCACGAGAAGCAGAGGTGGGGCATTTCAAAGTCTAGAGATAGATAAGTATATCTCTGTACCAGGGGTCTGAAGATGCAATCAAAAACATATCTCCCCGGATAGGCGATTCCTCAGGCACAACATCACCTGACTCAACCAGAAGTTCTGAAATAAGCTCTGCGAAGACCAATGACTTCTTGGACTTTGTTGAAATGAAGTCTAAGTCAAATTCTTGGAGGATGACTATCCATCTACTGATTTTTCTGCCTATAACTCGTCGTGTCAACATGTACTGGAATGGATTCACGACAACAATGACGGTGGTCTTGCGAAACAAAACATAGTGACGAAACCATTGAACAGCATGAACTACCACCAACGCAAGTTTTTCGATATGAGAATAATTGCGTTCTAGTCCTACGAGGCCTCGGCTCAGGTAATAGATCACGTATTCTGAGAATGAATCATCTTCCTGAACTAAAACCATGCCAATGGTTGACTCTATGGCAGCCATATATAATAAGAAATATTTGTTATAGTTAGGTGGTTGTAGCAGAGGTGCGGTTGTGAGGGCGTTATTTAATGCGTCGAAAGAGCATTGAGCGGCTTCGTCCCAGAAAAAAGGAACATCTTTCTGTAGTAAACGCATAAATCCCTTGGTGATTTCAGCATAGTTGGCGATGAAGCATCATAAGAAGTTCGCCTTGCCTTGTAGACTCTGATGTTGTAGGATTGTGCGTGGGGGGGGCAAATGGATTATTGCCTCCACCTTAAGAGGATCGACCATGATCCCTGTTGTTGATATGATGAAACCTAACAAACGTCCTGACGTTACGCAAAAGCTGCACTTGTTTGGATTCAAGAGAATCCTAAAGTAGCGATATCATTCGAAGATTAGTCTAAGATGTGTGGGATGATCCGTTCGCTTGCGAGAGCATGATGCTAAATAATCTAGATAGGCCTCGACTATATGCTTGAGGTCATGAGAAGCAAAAGACATGGCTCGCTGAAATGTGGCTCCAACATTTTTAAGCCCAAAAGGCATCTTACGATATGTGAATGTACCCCACGGACAAATGAATGTCGTTTTATGTTGGTCTTCAGGTTTGATTTGGATTTGATTATATCCCGAAAAACCATCCATGAAAGAAAAGGATTCACAACCGGCACATTCATCAATGATCTGGTCAATGAATGGCATTGGAAAATTATCTTTGGGACATGCCTTGTTCAAATCACGGAAATCGGTACATACACGAATCGTGCCTTGTTTTTTATTGACCGGCACAGGATTTGACACCCATTGAGTCAAATGGATAGGATAAATAAAACCTGCCTTTAGCAATTTCTCAACCTCAATCTTGATGGCGACTGCTTTCTTCGGATTGACTGGACGAATTTTTTTTCGAACAGGCTTGGCATCAAGATACGTTGTGATTTCATGTTCAACTATTTTCAGATCGATGCCTGGCATTTCCTCATAAGACCAGGAAAAAACGTCGCGGAATTCTTTGAAAAGATCCCTGTAAATTTGAATTTCTTCAGGGGAGCAATCCACTCCAACAAAGACATTCTCCATGACGCCAGGGTTTCAGGAGATGTTGATGGGTATAGTTTCAGCGATAGTTGTCATATTACCCTCAGCATAAATTTCCTGCGTAGCTAAGAGATTAATAGGACATGGCTGATCTCCCGTCATGGTAACAGTGAATTCTCCTTCTTCGATTTGGCTTAACTCTGGGAGAAAATATGATCTATGATGAAGATCTTCCCAAGGTTTGTCTGGACTAGTCATTGCTTCGATTACTGCTTCGTCAGAAGGCAAGACTAAGTCTAACGAATCGACGTTAGCGAGAGAACCCTGAGCCCAAATAGGCTTTAGAAGCGGATCTAACTCTTGTGCAGGAGTCAGATCAGGGTTAGCTGAAGCTTGCTGGACTAAAGAGTACGCTACCTCAATGGCAGACAAGGGCATGGACATGCCTAGGTGCCCTGTCTCATCCATCGTGGCTGATGGGGAAGGAAGAATCCAAGGATCCTCAAAGTAAGTCGTGCAGAACGACGAAACTTGAAAAATCTCAGCCTTATGGTGATTAGATATAAAGTTGATATCGTCATGAGGAGGTGAGTAATCAAAGGTACCCATCAAGGAAGGCACAAAACAACTCCTACGTTAACGACACTGGTTGAGGATTATCAATCATCGGGACCATGGATGCCCCTAAAGTTGGGTCAGGTCTGGAGAAAGACAGTTGATCAATGGTCACTATCTGACCCTTGTGTGGAAACAACAAGACTCATAAAACTGTAGCAACCACAGCTTGCATAGCGTAAGTCCAACTCCGTCCTAACAAGAGGTTATAGTCGAGGGGAGCATCGACTACCTCTACTTCGACACACACGATTTTCCCTCCTAACTGCACAGGGAAAGAGGGAACGATGCCATGTGGTCGGAACGAACGACCGTCGAAAGCAGTGAGGAGAGTAGGTGATGGAGACAAAATAGGCTAGCCAATGGCCTTCTAGCATGCTAACAACATAACGCATGTCGAGGCACCCTCGTCGACCACCGTGCGGAAGATATTCCGAGTAAAAGTTTTCATGGGATGAGCCACTGCTATCTGAAATGATACGTGGTAAGGAAGACAAGGTTTTAAGTCAGTTGTATCTAACATGATGGTGCCCATATTACAAGTCTCAGTAGAGCCCAAAGTGGTTAACAAGGCTTTCCTCTGAGCAGGACAGCTTTGGAGGACCTCCAAAGCAGACATTGCACAAGGGGTTTGTGATAAATCTTCCACCACAGAGTAATTCTGGGTGACCCTTGCATTTGGGTTGTGAGAAGCTTTTTTAAATGCACCCTTTGGAATGCGTGTCATTGTTTCTCCCAACATCTTCTCAATCTGTAGAGGAAGAGATGGGAGATCAACTTCTTTAACCTTCTCAGAAGTGTTTGGTTTACTATAGTCATGCTCTCTAGTTGATATGAAAGCATCACCCCTAACCATATATACGTTCGCAGATGAAGGATTGTTTGGAGGTGGGCAGGTTTCTTGGTTGCCCCCTTCTGTGCTTGTAGAATCTTGAGTGAGATTTTGCCCATGTTGAAAGGGATTAGTCAACACTACTTGTTGTTGCTGTGTGATGAACTTTTGGGCCTCTGCAAGTCGAGGACAAAGATGGGTCGGGTGGTATTCTGCGCACAAGTTGCATGGATACCTCGCCTTCCATTTTTCCGTGTTGTCCCCGCCAGCATTATCAGTGGGTTTTTTATCCCCCTTACCCTTCTTTCGTTGTTTTTTCTTCCCTTCAGGTTGTTGGGTGGCCTTTGGGTTAGTCGACTGCATGGAGTGTACTTCCGATGTTTGGGTAGGGGGAGCGGCCAAAGCAGTAGTTTGGCTAGCCGCTGTGTGTTTTATGGATAACTGTTGCAACTGTTTTGTCAATTGCTCAGCGGGCTTGGTTTTTGTTGAACCAACAATACCATCGGCATGTTTTCCATCTCTCTGTCTAGTTTTATCTAGTATCGAACGTGGCGCATCTGGCAAGATGTTGTATAATAAACCAGAATGAGAATAGATGAGCTCAAACTGTTGAGCCCTCATGATGGCATCTTCCTCGGAGAAAACTCCAGATGTCACGAAGTCTTTGGATAACTGTGGGACCAAAGACTTAAGGAACCAATCAAGCAGGAATGCTGGTGGGATAGGTACTTTGATTAAACTCTTTCAGCGTCTCCACTCTCGGATATGATCAGAGATATGGTCTGTTGTTGTCTTTTCGAAATTGGCGAGCAGCTCTGTGCCAGCGTCGTATCTCACAGGTAACTGGAAATGGTTAAGGAAGGCCATCACCGGTTCGCCAAAAGAAGAGTATCTTGAGCAAGCTTGATGTACCATTTCGTGGCACTCCCAATAAGAGTACGTTGAAACAATCGCAACTATACGGAGTCATCTTTCAATGAGTTAGATGAGCACCAAAGATGAAAGGTAGTCACATGATCACCTGGATCTTCATTAGGCTTGGCCTCAAACTTTGGAATGTCTGAAGGCAACTTCGTCGGCATAGGAGGCCAACGTGGATCGTGACAAATAGGATCATTTAACAACCTTGTCAAATCTGGCAAGTGTAACATCTCCAGGAATGGTAGTTTGGGTTGCTGCTAATAACCTAGGAAAAAGGGTCTTGGAGTTTGACTGGCACTAAGTTGCCAAGAAAAGTTTGGCTACTGGCCCGGGTTTTGGTAGAAACCATGGCCCTGACCAGCATAAGGATTTTGCATCTGTGGAGACATCATCGGCTAATTTCCCAAAAAGGACATAGAGTGTTGGGCATGCATTGTATTCGAAGGACTTTGGGAAGGATTACCCCATGCCGGTCCTGCGGGGAGAGGCATAGTATTCTGTCTGGGGTTCCATTGACTGTTGAAAGAATTACCCTAGAATGAAATTCCGGAGGAGGGAACGGATCCTTGTCCTGAATTCCAAGGTCCTGCTATGTGTGCCTCCTGTGCAGGAATAGTACCCTGCGTAGGAGTAGATTGTCCAAAAATGGGGTTGCCCCCAGACGGGAAAGCGGCTGACGAAAAAGTGTTGTTACCAAACGTTCCATTCCAAGAAAATGGTGTTGAACCTACCGACATATTGTGCGCAAGTGGTCCCTGACTCCTGGCTCCAAATAAACTATTGTGTGTAGGTTTCCCGACGGATTGTTGATGCGTACCACCAAGCGAAGGAGACGAAGGAGGGATATGACCTCCTGCGTAAGGAAAGACATTAAAAGGGATAGGAGTGCCCCCAAGGTGACCTTGCAGAGGAGCGCTAGAGCTCCCTACCCCCAGACCCAAAGTCTGTAAAGTGGAGTAGGTTAGTACAGGACTTGTACCCGAACTAGGCATACCGTATGAGAACAGAGGGCCTGTCACACTAGGTGCGAAGGGGGTTGTGGCCGCCGCCATAGACGGGTTCGGTCCACTATGCGACGTAGTTGCGGCCGAGACCATGGTGGCTCGGACCGACGATGGTAGGTTAGGAGATGACTCTCCTGTGGTGGCAACTGTGGTGGGAATTGAAGAATTCCCAGAATGAGTAACAGCATGTGTTTCCATTGCTGTGTGAGGCACTGTCTAGCGTTCGTGAAATTGGATTGGTACAATAAATGGTGCCAAGATATCAATGGTTGGGGTTTCAACCAAGCCAAGAGCTGCTGCTTCAAGGTCCAAAATGGTTGATTCCTCTGGGAGTTGTTCGGGCACAAAGGTTTGTAACCCGGTCGCTTCAAAAGACCCTTGTTGGTCTAGCTTCCGCCTTAATGGTGGCGGGGGTGGCTCCAGTGTAACCGACGGTAGGCCAAGAAGCCTTCGTGACCAGTGGAGCTCGGTATCCTCCACTGTGTGAGAATATCCAAGACATGCTAAGGTATTCTAAACGTTCAAGAGTAACACACTAAAAAGAAGCCCCTAAGAGATAAGACAAGCAATCACTAAACTATTTAGAAGAACAGTTACAACAACCAACACTAGAGCAACTTATCGATGCAAGTGAAACTCGAACACGAAATCACCCTATGGGTATACTCTGCAAAGCGTGGCCCGATGTCTATCCTAGGTACCGCGGTATACCCCCGCAGTCACCTATGTATGTCCCTAAAAAGATTGGCAACTAGGTTGCCAGCACACAAATAGTCACCAGGCGGGTACAGTCGAAAGTCGGGTAGACCATAATGAGCAGGGTATCGAGCCCAAAACCTATCAAGGGTATCGAGAGAAAATGGTCTGGAAGACAACGAGGACCTCGAATGGATTCGAGACCCACGAAGCCCTGTGACAAATGCAAACGACGGAATCCCAAAACAAGCCCTCTATATGTGTTCTCCACTACGATTGGTCCAGCTTTGGAGGGGTTATCTCTGCTACCTTTCCACACGTGACCTCGTGTTTATCCCCTGTGTTAGAAGGGGGTCCCGGATAAATTCCAAGAAACAGGACTTAGACACTCCCTATCTCAGACTCTAATGTTTGGTTTTGAATGGCCTTGAAGAGTTTCCTCTTCAACCTAATCCAAGGCCCTAGTCCTGAACTAGTTTGTGAACCCTACAAACATAAAAGTCTAGTAGATTTTAAAATTAGCATTGCTTTTATGGATTTATCTTACATCAAGGGGTATGAGGGTGAAACTAATGATGTGTAAAAGACAAAATCAAAAATGAATGAAAAAGCTAGAAACAAAAAACCTTTACGAAATGCAAAATTTTAACAAATTTTCACAAAGAAAGATTTTTAATTTTTCTATGATTTTGGACAGCAAACTCAAAGGAATTTCGCTTGACTACGAGCTACTTATGATCTAAGTGAACTGCAAAAAACTTATGAAATAAAATACTTTTCCCTAGCTAATGATGCAGAAACACACTCTTCAACCAAAGAAGAAAATGAAAAGAGAATTTTTTTATTTATTTAAGTGCTAGTAAAGAAAGAAAGGGAAAATATCGGCAAGCAAAAAACCAAGAAAAACAATTATGTCTTAAAGCGCAGATCGCAAAGAATCACACAAAGGCAATTGAAAAAACAATGACTCTCACACTTGTCTAAAAACCATAAAACAAATTTTTTTTTTGTCAACTTTTAACTGAGAAAAAGCAGGCTAAGGGTAAGATGAAGCCTAAGCTACTGACCATTCAAACATAGATTCAAACACCTGAGAAGAATACTTCTTATCAAAGGAGGGGATGACTTCCCCACCCTAAACAAAACGTAGCCTATACAAGCACACGACTGTCACTTAAACAACACACGTGAAAACGCGTGCTGAACAGAGACAGAGAGCGTGTACACACGGGATGACCTTGTACAGGCCACGTGTATATCTAAATTCTAAGGAAAAATATGAAAACAGGTAGTCTAGACCAGGAAGAGGCCTCTGGTATTGATAACCAGGATCTCTTGAAGGCTTGGATACTCTTTCTGATAGAAAAAACAAATAATGCAAGGAAAAATAATAAGGTAAAAAAGAAAGCAATCTGAGATAGGAATGTTAACAAACAAGACTCAAACAGGATTCCAGAAAACCCCCTGAGAATGTGTGATTCTGACAGGGAAAAGGAGGACTACCTCTAAGGTTCTCTGAACTCCTACACGTTGTTTCTATCTCTACAGCTAGCGTTCACATGCGGGCTGTCAGAGGATAGGGCGTGGGTACACATGTTCTGGCCTTCTGCAAGCCGCGTGTACCTCTGTGTGTCCTGAAAAATACAGCCAAGCAAAAGTCAGGGAAAGCTGGTATGGAAAACCAGACTCCCTGCTAGCTCAGACCTTACGGAAAAAGAAAAGACATGCAAAGAAAAAACAGAAAACCTAGTCTTTAAACTACCCAAAAACTTAAATAAATCCAGGAACCCTAAAGAGTACGGTCACCAATTCTATTGTTGGGAAAAACACCCTACGGACTAGCAAGCTAGGGTCAGACTTTGCATGCAGATTTGACCGAATAGAAACTACCTTTTTACCTACATCCCAAGATTTAAATCCCTCTTTCTCAGTAAATGCATGGAAAAGGACCACCTACCTTATTACCGGCGTTCGATGTTGATCCTCCGTTGTGCTTGACCACTTGTTCGCAATGCTCCTTCCAAAGATGACCTGCACTCAAGACAAACAACAATTATGCATGCATGCTACTTCTATACTCGAGGGTTAGAAATCAAACATAAACTAATCAAACCATAGACAATTTATAATTTGGGACAGGAAAAGCATTCTTTTTATTACTTAAAGTGAATCAACTTACAAAAGTTGAGACCAGCCACCACTCCTTGAACCTGATCATGGGCTCCTCTTCTTCTATCCTTCAACTTCTTTGCGTTAAATCTCCTTTGGCATGAGGAAAGACTAAAGGGTTGGGACAATGGAATACGTAAATGGGCAGAGTTTCTTCGCTATATTTTCCCCCCTTCCAAATGGTACCCCTACCCCTTCTTCTATAAGCTAGAAGGAGCTAGGGTTTTGGATGAACCCTAGGCCATGCATGGCCGGGAGTTTCAGTTAACTGACCCATAACTTTTTGTTTCATTGGCAACTTTCCTTTTTTCTTGCTTTGGTATGTACACGTGGGCTGTTGTGAGTCAGCCAGTGTGTACACGCATGCAGTAATGGGTTAGGGTGCGTGGGCCTTTACACAAGAGGATTTTCAAAGAGTTGTTCAACAGAGTTTTGTGTACACGCGTGCAGTAATGGGTTAGGGTGCGTGGGCCTTTACACAAGAGGATTTTCAAAGAGTTGTTCAACAGAGTTTTGGCAAAGAAGGGATATGAGTTGGCCTGATGCCACATAAGCATGTGTGGTGCAATTTAGGGTTATAACACTAAGTGCTTAGATACACTAGATCTGGGTGAATGATGTGATGCTTTGTTTTATCTGCAGAGTAGATACTGGTTGAATATTGATGAACTGTCTGTGCTAAGTGCTCTGCTAAGTATTACAATCAGAGATCTGTGTCCCAGCTAAGGTTGCAAACATCTGAGTCCTGCAACCACCCCTGCCTCTACCTCAGGTGAGACTTCATCTACTTTGCAGGTGTTGTTGAAAGGGTCGGTAGTTAGGGTTTTGTTGGTGCACTATTGTAGCATTGAACCCTAGGTCTGCCCCTGTGCCAACAGAACCATTGTGTTTGTTTATTAGAGACAAAGCAACAAAGGTAGCCTTCCAGACATTTGTTCACTATATCAGTTTGTCCATCAGATTGAGGATGATAGGATGAGCTATGAGCCAATTGAGTACCCAAACAAGAAAATATTCTGTCAAAAAATGTCCAGTGAAGATATCATCTCTGCCACTTACAATAATATTTGGGATTCCATGTAGCTTTTGAACTGTCTCCATGAATGCAATGGAAACTGTACTGGCTTTGAAGGGATGAGAGAGTGCAAAAAAGTGTGCATACTTGGTTAGTCTATCAACAATCACCATGATGACACTCTTTCCTTCAGACCTCGGTAACCCTATGATGAAATCCATGGAAATCTCCTCCCAACATTGACTTGGGATGGCTAATCATTATAAAAGACCTGGGATATTAATTGTTTCCACCTTATTTTGTTGGAAAACCAAACATTATGCTACAAACCTTTGAACATCAGTTTTAAGGCCATCCTACCAAAGAAGTGTGCAATTCCAATAGTAACTTTTGTTTGAGTTGGGAGTTCTTACATAATATAAGCGATCTTTGTACCATAGTGAATCATTTTTCCATGTAAATGTATCTGATGCACTGGAATCCTCCTGTAACCTTTGAATGAGAGTCCACATGTTTTTGTGATTATTCCATTCATCCCTCGCTCCTATTATCCAATCGGGTTGGATGATCAAGATAGCACAGAGAAATGCCTCAACATCTACATCCTTTCTTGAGAGTGCATCTCCCACAACATTTTTCTTCCCTTTTTTTTATAGATGATTTCAAAACCATAACCCAATATCTTGGCAACCATTTTTGTTGTTCTTCTGAAGATAGTCTTTGTTCCAAGGAGTATTTAAGACTATCATGATCTGTTTTGACCTTGAAGTGCCTACCTATTAGGTAAGGGTGCCATTTCTTAAATGCATGTAGTATTTCCATCACCTCCTTCTCATAAATGGGTTTTTGTAAGTCTTTTCCATTGAGTGGCTGACTTTCAAAAGCCAAGGGCCTTCCTTATTTCATTAGGACAGCACCAATGCCATTTCCCAAGGCATCAAATTCCACAATAAAGGATTTTGTGAAGTCTGGTGTGGTCAAGACATGAGCTATGCACATCACTTTTTTAAGTTGTTTAAAAGATTTAGTTCCCTCTAGAGTCCATGAAAATGCATCCTTATTAGTTAGTGCCATTAAAGTTGTTGCTATTCTCCCATAGTTCCGAACAAACTTGTGGTAGTAACCTGTCAAACCCAAACATCCTCTAAGATTCTTTAATGTTTTTGGAATCAGAGCTGACATTCATTGCCTTGATCTTGTTAGGGTCTACCTTGACACCTTCATGAGATAAAATATGACCCAAATACTCTACCTCCTTCACCCCAAAGAAACTTTTGGACGGTTTGGCATATAGTTTTTGCTCCTTTAGTAGTTGTAGCATCTTGTCAACATGTTGCACATGATACTCCCAAGACTTTCTATAGATTAGTATATCATCAAAAAACACTAACACAAATTTTCGAAGGAAGGGATTGAAAATGGAATTCATCAACCCTTGGAATGTGGAAGGTGCATTTGTA
>JZKD02S2167068.1:975540-985860 GCA_000966675.3 Picea glauca | reverse complement strand
ACCCTTGGAATGTGGAAGGTGCATTTGTAAGGCCAAAAGGCATGACCAAAAATTCATAATGGCCTTCATGAGTTCGGAATTTTGTTTTTGGGATATCTTCTTCCTTCATTCTAATGTGATGATACCCTGAACGAAGATCCAACTTTGTGAAATATGTTTCTCCATGTAGTTAATATAGCAATTCATCAATGACGAGAATGGGAAACTTATCTTTAATAGTGATCTTGTTGAGCTCTCTATAATATGAACACATACGCCACGAGCCATCTTTATTTTATACCATTACCATCAGTGCAGAGTAAGAACTTTGGATAGGTTTAATAATGCCAACCTATAACATTTCTTCAACCATGCACTCAATTTCACTCTTCTGGGCATAAGGGTATCTATACAACATGATGTTAGGAGGAACACTCCCAAGAATTAGGTGAATATCATGATCATGATTTCGAGTGGGTGGAAGACCATTGGGAATATCTTCAAATACTTTGGAATGTTTATCAATGATCCCTTGGAGATCTAGGGGAATAAATGGCTTAGATGTTTGAACATCTAGTGAGCATAGTTGTGCAATTACACCTTGATGCCCCTTTTTCAATAATTTTGTCATGCCATTAGAGATTATCACCTTACTGGGTTTCCCTGCAATACCTCTTAACTCAATTTATTTTCCTTCCAATGAAAATTTCATGAAAAGCTCTTGAAAATTAAAATCCATTGTTCCTAATGATTGTAACCATTGGATTCCTAGTACGACATCAACACCACCCATGGGTATATCAATCATTGGACTATTCATTACATATTCCCCCATAGTAATATTGATCTTATTGCATTTTCTTGAGAAATTGATAGTTCCTCCATATGCAATCATTACTTGAAACTCTGGTGTTGGATATACAAAGCAATTGAGAGCTTTGGCTAGTTTATAGTGAATGAGAATATGAGTACTACCAGAATCAGTTAGGACAATTACCTTTTTATTTTTTTTATATCCTTCAATCTTGAGGGTTTGAGGAGTGCTAATTCCAGCCAATGCATTACACGATATCGTGGGAGTCAACTCTTTAGAAAAATCACGTCTACGTTTTCATCTTGAGATAATTCTTTTT
Organism: Picea glauca; assembly: GCA_000966675.3. Taxonomy (NCBI): domain Eukaryota; kingdom Viridiplantae; phylum Streptophyta; class Pinopsida; order Pinales; family Pinaceae; genus Picea; species Picea glauca. The sequence continues at coordinate 984,748 of JZKD02S2167068.1, read as the reverse complement.
CTTGTTCTTGTTCTTCTTCCTCTTCACAATCTATGTAGAATAATTTCTTCTCACCACACTTATGTCCCTTACTGTACTTGATGTCAACATTAAAGCATAAACCTTTTTCTTTTCTTTCCTTCTTGTAGGTTGAGGTGTTTTAGAAGAAGGAAGATTATTCTATCGATAAATATTAGGAGTGGTCCTTCTAGTATCCATAGCCATATTTTTACTTTCAACAATATTTTCCACCCTAAATGCATTCTCCAATGATTTGGGTTCCCAAATACGAACCTCATGTTGAATGTCATCCCTTAAAGTTCCTATGAATACATAAATCAAGCGCCCATATGGAATATATGTTACCTTTATATTCAATGTTTGGAAGTTCTCAATGTGCTCTATAACTGAACCCTTTTGCTTGAGATTTATCAACTGGATAAAGAAGGTATTTCTCCTTGTATCCTCATAGTGTGCTATCATTTCTTCCGTTAAAATTGTACAAGTGACGAATGATTTGCAAGAACAAAGCCATCAATACCAAAAAAATTGATTGGGTTCTAAATATAAAGAAGCAATTTGTATCTTTTGTGTATGTGGCACATTATGTAGATCAAAGAATTGCTCCATCTGAAGTATCCATGTGATTGGGTCCTTGCCATCAAACTTCTTCTTATCTATCTTAGGAAAGTGGTTGGTCTTCAACCCAAAGTTAGAGTTTCTCCATTCTTGATTCATCTTCCTTGTGTCCTCATCATGAATTTCATGGGATATATTTTCACTTTCAGGTGTCCTCTCTATTAGGAAAATTTTCAATCCTTCCATGCTCTCCCTTTTCAAACCATCCATCTTAGTATCCATTATTTCTTCCAACTTAGATTCCGTTGAATCGATCATCCCTTGTAGTTCATATTTTGTTATTGTCTTATTTTGTAAATCATTTATGTCCCTATGCATTTCTTCACCCTCATCAAGAGTCAAAGTAGGACTGTCTGGAGACTTATTTGGTGTAGAAGTTCCCTTTTTTGGTGGCATGTTGGCCAAGTATCACCTTAAACCTTGATTTTGAGGTGGTTCTACTAGAAAATATTTCTTTTATTGTATCTCCAAAATTTCATCCCTTCTGGGTATGAAAATTTCTTTTTTGTAGTTCTCTGATATTTCTTCTCTTCAATTCCACATGTCTGATCAAAATTGGATGTTCCAAGTGGGATTTATGGTAACTTCCCCACAACTTTCTGATTTTTTTCCTTTCCAGGAGATCTCACTTGTATAGAGTTCCCCGCACAAAATGATTGATATAAAATTATGAAAATTGTATCAGAAATAATACAGACTGTCCACTATATAATGCAACTAGTCTCACTCAATTTGGATACTTGAGGAAGAATTTATGATTGTTTTACCCTGAACACCTTCTTGAGACTAGTCAATAGGAATAGTCAGATACCCTATATTCCACAGGGTGTATCTACAAATGTAAGATGACCCAGAAGATGAATGTTTGATCAAAGATACTTTAATAATTTTTGTGAATATTCTTTGGATTTCATAGTCTGAAACGTTACAGAAAAAATTTCGTAGCGAAAATTTCGCGATGACTAAATTCAAGATGATTCCAGAACCCTAGTTTACATAGGATGTATCTCTAAAAGTACAAGGCCTCAAGAGATGAAATTTGAACCCAACGTACCTTGATCCATCTACTAAATATACTCCAAGAGGTTCCTTCTAAAACGTCATAGAAAAAAATTATAGTGAAAATACCAAGGTGTCTCAGATGTAGCAGTGAAACCCCAAGACCTTGAGCTCTAATACCAAATGTTAAGAACCAAATATCAAGATAGCATAGAAAAACATTAGAATAATGACTCAACGCCTTGAAAAAGATATAATTTAAGATAATAAGCCTCTTCGAGGGGGAGACCTCCTTATACACCACATAAACTTCCCAATACAAGATGATTACAAATGATAATGTATCCTTGGTATATATAGGAGACTAGGAGGTACAATTACAAACTAATGGACCCAAGCCGACATAAATAAAATAACATTACTAATCTAATATTTCCCAATTAAGGGGTAATGTGCCACTATTTAGGGCTTAACACTTCTCCATTTTCATATTCATCATATACAGGTTGACTATAAAAAATTTCTGAATTTTGAAATTCACAAAAAATTGTTTCATCTCTTCAAAGAAAGAACAAAAATGAACAACCTGGTCTTATGGAACAAAAATTTCATTATGACAATCCAATAAATTTTTTGTCATACTATTGTTGACACTATCATCAACAACATCTTGAAAAACTTCTCCTTGAAAAGAAGAATGAGAGAAAGCTTCATGAATGATCAATTCTTCTTCATCTTGATAGGATGGATACTTTTGATTGATTTCAACTGGCAATGATAATTCATTTTGTTCACCATTAATATAATCTTCAATGCTTTCTTCACTAACATACTGTCCTTCACAAATATTTCCAGTACCAAATTATTCATGAAGAGACCCATTCAAATGGCCATCAAAACTGTTAGGAGCATTATGATAACATTCCAAAATATCTTCACTGATCTCATCACTAAAGCCCTGCTGAAAGGTTTTGCTAAGAGATTTAAATTTCTCACATCATTCAAGAGGAATTCGGTAGGATAAATCCTCTTACAAAATGAATGAAAAGAAGAATGGAAATCATTTAATGATGAAATATTGGAAACAGGAAGAGATTGTTACCATTGTGTCGAGTCTCCTTCCAAGGAGTACATAAACATCTTCATCAAAACATCTTCATGATGAATATCAAGATGGTCCATGTATTTATGAAAACCAATAAAATTTTGTGCAGGATGATCGTGATCATCTCCTCTGAACCTTGGAAGGTAGTCTCCCCATTCATGCATAGTAGGCACAACATTTGGAAAACTAGGAATACCAGAGAAATCAAATGGAGAAAACCTACGAGCCAAAATGGCTTCCATGGCCTTCGACATCCTAGATCAATGGAGTCACCAATAGATTATTCCTTCATGGAGTTGTCAGGTGAATTATACAGTCATAAAAAGTGTCCAACTCATGTTCACCATCAAGAGCTAGAATTGATCGTTGTCGTTCTCCCAAGGATAAATTCTTTGTTCCTTTGTTCCCGACAGCAACGCCAAAAGATGTTAGTCCTTAAAGTTGCACTTGAATGTGAAAGGGAAATATAGGGCATCATCAAGTTAATGCAATGGTATTTATGAAGGGTTTTTTGAATAAGTTTTTAGAAAATAGTTGAAAGCTGGCTCAAGGATTCAATAAAACATATAACTCAATGTAAAAGAAAGTAAATATTCCACTGGCTTAGTAAATGACAGACACTTTAACAGATCAGATGGTAAAGTAAATAAAGAAAGGAAGGTATGTGAGTATCTAGTTTTTCAACTCACACATGGATTTCATATTTCAAAATATCATTAAGAAACAAGAACATGTACTTGAAAACAATGTTAATTATGAACAAAAACAATAAAATTTTCATTGTCGCCCACAATCAAGAAATCATATGCATTGCAACAGAATAAATGTATTCAAGTAAGAAAATAAAAATATAAATATATGAAAGATGATATGACCATCAATATGTCTTTTCCATTTAGTACCAATATGAAATATAGTCTTGTCTTAGAGTGGAGTTTTTACAAAAAAGGCCCTTGAATGCCCAACTAATCGACCTTTTGCTTCTCCTTCTACCCTGTTTATATACAAAGAATACATATTTATCAAGATCCAAAAGAAATGGATCTGAAAACCTCCTCATCTATATTTAGTTTCTTGTTTCAAATAATCAAGGAGGAGATCATATCTGATCTCCAAGTTGAATTGATGATGTGGCTTGTCAACTGTTGTCCATGAGATGTTTTTAGGAAAATAAATCTCGCAAATTATTGATACATATGGTCCAAAAATCTCTTTGTATCTCCCAAACGGTGATAATTGTGTAAACTATGAGAGTTTTTTTTGTGAAGGGGCCCGTTCACAACAAAAAAGTATTTTTTTTTCCGAAACTTCATCTCCAACTGCTTTGAAACCTCTCCCAAAATTGGTCACTAAAACAAGAAATCATTCAATGTGAAATCTATGAACAATAGGCCTCAAAGATATATTCGAATCTCTTAAAATGTGATAGTTGTGTAAACACTGAGAGATTTTTTGTGAAGGGGCCCATTCCAAAAAAAAACCTCTTTTGATTTCAAAGAATTCATCTCCATCATTTCAGAAACTTCTCTTGAAGATAAGGTCTAAAACATAAAAAACAAAGTATTTCCTCTATTTGATTTTTATCTTTTCTTCTTTCTGTGGTGTTCATCTTGAACTCTGGATGTTCTTCAACTGGAGCAGGTATATTTAGGTCGATGGAGGTTCGAGGCCTCCTCAATTTAATTTCATACTTTGAATATGATCCACTACCAAACCCCTCTCCTTCAACACTTTTTGATTTTTCAATTTCTGGAAAATCCTGTAACAAGTTTATTTCTGGAAAGGAATAATTTTTCTCATCCTCATATGTTCCTTTGAGTGTAGATTCAATGAATGAAATTGATCTTATGGTTTCCCTAGTTACAGGTCTCCTTGAATACTATGCAATATGTTTTCCCTTTTCTCATTTTTCCCTCTGTTCTTCATATTCCTCCTCTGACCTTTGTGAAGAAGATGCCAAGGTCTGTTTTTTTATCTCTTTCTTAGTATCTTCTGAATTGTCTTCTATGATAATAAGGTTTTCTTTCTTGATAGAAGGATGTAACATGGCCTTTCAATTTAGTTTGAATTTGTTTGCATCCCTGGTAGAATTTCTTCTAGGGTATTTAGGTACATGTGTCTTCTTCTTACTTTGTTTCTTACCTTTTGCAGTCTTCTAGCCTGTAGGCTGTTTCTTATATTTAGTTGGAATTTGAAATGGTTTTGTGGTGTAATATTCAGGTTCATCATATCCCCTTTTAATATCTGGATCAAAATGGATATTATCTTCTTCATCCATTTTAAGTTTCTTACCTCGACTGGTACTACATTTCTCATTAAGTTTACCCATAGGCAAATCACCAATGGCTTATTGTGTTTGTAATTTTCTCTTTCCAACACAAGTTACCCTGGCTGCAGGGGAATTTTATTTTCATCAAAACCTCAGTGGCTTGAGAGGTTTATTTACCTTTTCCAGGTTTCTCCTCTTTAACAGTTTTAGAATTAATTTCCTATAGATTAGGTTTTAATGACTGGATTAACTAGTACCAAGACCTTTGAACTTCATTTAAGGAAAATACTACTAACATTTTGATCAACCCTTGATGGAAAAGACTATTTTTTTTTATTGGAGGATGTGATTGGATCCTCTTAGACATATTAGATAAGTTTTTTAATAATAAATAAGGTAGGTTAAGAGGGTAATCACCATTTACATGTATTAATATTCTAATATGATAGATATGAACCCGAGAAAATATGCCTTTACATGTAATGTACCTGTGGATATTAACAGAGCAGTATGTCATTCTTTCCTCACCAAGCTGTGTAGGATAGCTTGTCTCCAATTGGGGTTTTTCTTTTTCTGGAATCAAAAAATGATTTACAACCATAACTACATTTTATTTCTTCCACCATCTTTCCCCATATACTAGTAACCTGCAAGATTTAGATATGGAATGCTCTGTCACGTGCATGAGGAGTTTACCAACTACAGATTCGAAACCATCGAAATTATGTGCAAATGTCATAGAAATCTGCTCACCATGACCCTGGAATGTCGAGAAGAAGTTGAACCAACTTGCATCCTTGAACTTTTGTGCCATCTGAGGAAATTCTTTGAGCAATTCTGTCCCTTCTGGCTCCAATCTTCTTATATGACCACTCTTTTTGGATGCCATGACACTAATACAATCCTGCAAAAAATTTCTAAGAATATCGAGGGATTGATCTCCAACTTTCGAAGGTTGTTGAAAACTAAGAGTTATCTCTTTACCTGCAAATCATGTGTAGAATTATAGACATACTAAAGTAGGAAGATTACGATTTCATTCATATGGAATAATAATTGGGCGTGTTGATTTGGTGTCAAGGTGGCAAGTACAGCCCGATCCTCCAATTTAGCTGCCATCATGAGAATTACATCCTTAAATAGATCATATAGAGATATTTAGATACTCTAGTAATGATTTTTAATGTTAGGACACAATCTAGGTAAGGTGGCTCATGCAGAACTATCATTACTTTTAGCGCTGCAAGAATAACGTTATTCTTGTAGTGCCCTTTCCACTTTAAAAAAAATTGAAAATTCAACCGAGGAAAGGACAAGTGATGTGATAGAAATATTTCATATCATATCCTAATCTTTGAAAACTTAAAAACATTTAAAGTGTGCATAAAAAGAATGAAAATAAGCTTTCAAGCCTAGAACGGGAAAAACAAAGTTGAACAAAGAATCATGAAAAATGGATAGAACATGGATTAAGGACACCTAATTAGTCAAAACAAGGTTAAGGACTAACACTGGCTCCTTCTAGGGATAAAGTTTCAAGTTTCATTATGAAACTTTAGGAACTTGCTCACCAATGCCTTCACATCCCTCATCACCGTCAACTTTTACTGTAATTATTTCCCTGTCCAGCCATTCCTTTATTTGCAATCCAAAAATAACCACCACAAAACTACAAGTAGTCTTTCCATTGGGGTATGGAGTCCTTATTCTTTCATACTGAAAACTTGACACTACTCTCATACTAGAAATTGATCTTCAAACTGAAACCAACATCCTCAAAAATAAATCTTATTTATGTACAAATCCTACACAACTAACCAATCAGTTCCTTGATAAGGTCACATCAAACTTCCAATGAAGCCATGAAAGAATTTGAATGATAATATGGTCTTCTTCCTTGCAAGTAAATAAGAAAATGTAGAAAAACTGAGATGTTTGTAATAAAAAATCAATGGGAAGCCCATACTTACAACTGCAATTTGCTTTAATTCCAAATGCTGCAAAATTTTGCACCTCTGGAAACACTGACTCCATGTAGAAGGCTACTGGATCATATATAATATGACACAATTCTAGCAGATGAAAAAACCCAAACTTCTCCCTTGCAATTTATGTTGTATTTGTGAGACCATAATCCACTTGATTTATTTGAAACAACACATGAACATCACTTGTTTTATGACAATGAACAACAACAACCGGGATAGGCTAATTTCCTTCATCTATTTCTCCAACATCATATTCATACTCATCAAAAAAAGGCTCACTGTTGCACAGGTCAATGAATGTTGATGTGAAATTATGCTCTTCTCCATTTTCGTATTCACCTTATACAAGTTCACTGTAAAAAAATTCTGAATTTTGAAATTCACAAAATTTTGTTTCATTATGCTCTTCAAAGAAAGAACACAAATGAACAACCTGGTATTTTGGAACAAAAATTTCATTATGACAATCCAATAAATTTGTTGTCATACTATCGATGACACTATCATCAACAACATCTTGAAAAACTTCTCCTTGAAAAGAAGAATGAGAGAAAGTTTCATGAGTGATCAAATCTTCTTCATCATGATAGGATGGAGACTTTTGATTTATTTCAACTAGAAATGATAAAACATTTTGTTCACCATCAATATAATCTTCAATAATTTCTTCACTAAAATACTAGCCTTCACAAATATTTCCAGTATCAAATTATTCATGAAGAGACCCATTCGAATGGCCATCAAAACTGTTAGGAGCATTATGAGAACATTCCAAAATATCTTCACTAATCTCATCACTAAAGCCCTGCTGGATTTTTTTTCTAAGAGATTTAAATTGTTCACAACAATCATTCAATAGGCATTTGACATGATAAATCTTGCTACAAAATGAATGAAAAGCAGCATGGAAATCATTTAATGATGAAATATTGGAAACATGAATAGATCGGTACCATTGTCTCGCCTCTCCTTCCAAGGAGTACATAAACATTTGCAACAGTACATATTTATCATGAATATCAATATGGTCCATGTATTGATGAAAATCAATCAAGTGTTGTGCAGGATGATCATGATCATCTCCTATGAACCTTGGAAGGTAGTCTCCCCATTCATGCATAGTAGGCACGACATTTGGAAAACCAGGAATACTGGAGAAATCAAATGGAGCAAACCTATGAGGAAAAATGGCTTCCATGGCCTTCTAAATATTGGATCAATGGAGTTACCAAAAGATTCTTCCTTCATGGATTCACTAGGTGAATGATACAGTCATAAACGTTTCCAACTCATGTTCACCATCAAGACCTAGAATTGATCGTTGTCTTTCTCCCAGGGATAGCTTCTTCGTTCCTCCGTCCTTGACAACGACTCCAAGAGATGTTAGTCCCTAAATTTTCACTTGACTATGAGATGGAAAGCTAGGGAATCATCAAGTTATTACAATGGTATTTATGAAACGTTTTCTGAACAGGTTTTTATAAAATGGTTGAAAGTTGATCTAAGGATTCAATAAAACATATAACTCAATGTAAAAGAAAGTAAATATCCCATTGGCTTAGTAAATGAAAGACACTTTAACGGATCATATGGTAAGGTAAATAAATAAAGGAAGGTATGTGAGTATCTAGTTTTTCAACTCACACATGGATTTATTATTTCAAAATATCATTAAGAAACAAGAACATGTACTTGAAAACAATCTTAATTATGAACAAAAACAGTAAAATGTTCATTGTGCCACCCACAATCAAGAAATCATATGCATTACAATAGAATAAATGTATTCAAGTAAGAAAATAAATAGATAAATATATGACATAATATCTGACCATCAACATGCCTTTTCCATTTAGTACCAATATGAAATATAGTCTTTTCTTACAGTGGAATATTTACAAAAAAGGCCCTTGAATGCCCAACTAATTGACCTTTTAATTCTCCTTCTACCCTGTTTATATAGAAATAATACATATTTATCAAGATCCAAAAGAAATGGATCTGAAAACATCCTCATATATATTTAGTTTTGTGTTTCAAATAATCAACGAGGAGATAATATCTGATCTCCAAGTCGAATTGATGAGGTGGCTTGTCAACTACTGTCGATGAGATTTGTTAAGAACCAAACATCAATATAGCATATAAAAACCTCAGAAAAAGTACTCAACGCCTTGAAAAAGAGATAATTTCATATAATAAGCCTCTTCGAGGGGGCAACCTCCTTTT
>JZKD02S2167068.1:944472-956597 GCA_000966675.3 Picea glauca | reverse complement strand
AAACCCGCATATAATATGTTGGAAATCAACTCCTACCCACGCATGGGTGTGCGAGTATTCTCCTATTTCCCATGCACTATTGGGCACCTACACTTAAAACACCCTATACGCCCCTTCATACAACCCCTAGCTAACATTCATCAAATTCACAAAATGCAGAACGATAAGGTCACTAAATTGTCTCTCACAACTCCTGAATCGGTAGCCTCAAGCTCCCACAATCTTCCAAATCACCTCACAACTCTCTCGCCAGATCAACAATAGTGTCGGTGCAAATGAGGTGGAATTGTGGGCCCACCATCCATATATAGGCCCTTTTTCCCAACTTCCACATTCTGGTACAGGAGCTCAGAGCCTTAGTTTTCCAAACCGTTCTCAGCCACGAGATCCTAATCCAACCATCTACACATTCATATTCCTTGGGCTATCATCTACACTTCTCTCGAGAGGATCATTTTTTCCACGCCACGTTCAGGTACACATGCTTACTTTCAGTTTTATCAAATAGTTGTTATATGTTCTTTATCATCAGATATTGTTCACGTTAGGAATTTGTTTTTTTTTGTGCAGCTACTTGTTAAGAAAGATTACAACCCCTTCAGGTATATGTTCCACACTGGCATGTAATTACTCCCTTTGTAAACAATTTCATATCCCATTCACACCCTCTGCTATTTCCCTTTAGGTTCCCCATATCTGGCTCTGCAGTACCTTTACCTTTGCCATATTTTGATACAGTCAACTGATAACACTCTCCCCCACATGAGTTTTCCCATTCATAGTTCCCCTTGGCAACTTGACAAGCATGTTGTTTTCTCCCCCTAAGATTGGGAGTCCCGATAGTTTTTTGCACTTCCGAGAATGAACCCCATACTTCTTTTTATCATATTTCTAACCTTCCCAATGGACTCCCGAGTCATATCATCCTACACTTCATTTTGTTAACTGCACCCCCATAGTTCCATTATCCCTCCATCTCATCCACCATCAGTCTACCCATCTGCAAATTTTCCTCCATCCATTTACCTAATACAGAAACCCACCCATGGGGCCCCCACCACCCACTAGTTCTCTTTCACAAACTTGTGCCCTAAACAAGCCAAGCCATATTTCACCGGGGCACCCATTTTTGTATCTGTATACTCAACCCCAATTATTATTTATTCATTTAGTAATTGTATAAAGACCTTGTTTCCAGCATATACATAGATTTTCTAGTCGTCATCCCCCATGGCCTTCTTTTACCTAGAAAATAAACCCATGTCGCCCTTGTTTGGGGCATCCACCCTCTTTTCATATAGACATCATTGAAAAACCCCAAGTATCCCAAATCCATGTAACCATGATCTCTTATTTTTCCCACTTTTTCAGCCTCCAGCACAGTTTTACCCCATGTCTAGTTGTCCCCCTGACACTAGATCCAGTTTTACAGTTGCTTCCAATCATCCTTCAAAACCCCAACCAAGGGTAGTCTTCAGTCCCATAGCGTCTTGAATTCGTCCATGTTAACCGTTAGTACCTGACATCATCTATTACTCAGTGGATTTCACGAATCCCTTTGCTTCTTGACGTCGTGTCTCCCTTCCCATCAACATCAACACATTTTCCAACAGGGTAGAAATATCTTGACTCTCATTACCTTTTCAAGGAGGAGTCTTGGATGGAACAAAGAGAGTCATCATTGCTTTCTGATTTCATTGACCCCCATAACATTCGACTTGAACAAACTCTCATGTTAAGGTGGGTCTTACTATGCGACCATTGTAGTTTTCCATACCAGTCGAAGACCTATGAATTTGATAGGCCATCAATACCTACGAGTCATCAAAACTTTTTATCATCATCCATTACTCGATTCAAAGCCAGTTCACCATTCAGAACCATCATCTGTTTTTATCAACCACTGCGGAGGGTGCAGCAACTACCTACATCATCATACACCTTCATTGCCATTCCCACATTTTGGTTTCATAACACGAGCATGGGGCATGCCTGCCTCATTTGTATACAAATTTTATTTTTCTTCCTAGAGAAAGGTTTGGTTCCCACAATTTTCCCTCTCCCTTTGGCGGACCACTCTTGTAGTTCCTCTCTTCACTCTTCCTCACCATGGCACTCTCAGCAAAAGAAACATTGATGTATTTCGGCTATACATATGCTCCTAACATCACACATTAGGGGGCATTTGTTATCACCGAAAAATCGTCCGCAACATTACAAACAACGGTTGAATAAAGACATCAATTCCAACAGCAATTACTACACCTACAACATCAAAATCCATCAAAATTGCATAAAACCATATACTTTGTTCATAAATCAAAGTGCAAAAATTCACCAAAGGAAGCGTGCACACTATGCACAAAATGCACATGCCAAAACAACCCTAATTGTGCATTATAAGCAGAATGTGTGATTGGCTACAAGAAAACCTGAACACTTCTCATGAACGATGCATATATGAATCTTGTCGGCCTCTCAACCACTTCCAATCTGACCCCCAACATGATTTGACACTGCGATCTAAGTGAAATCTAGCTTGGAGGCTGGTCAAGGGATAGAAAGTGCCCTAACAGGCCCCTTGTTCACATTATGAACCAGTTACATCTTTCCATGAATGGACACTATAAATATGTGCCATGGGTGTGATAGAAAAACAAGAACTTCAAGGTATTGTTATGTTGCAAGAATTCTTCTTGGAGAATCCTCTTTTCTCTTTTAATCATTCAAGTACTATAGCAAGGGTCATTCCACTCACCTCTTGAGAGGATTGGCATTGTATTTATTCACCATTGCTACTTGCCATTGTATGAAGAGAAGAGATCTCTATTAGGGAACTCAAGAGCCCTCCCAAGGAGGAAGAGGGGATTCATAAGTCCCTGCCTTTCTCTATGGTTCTAGCCTATCAATACATTGATCCATTAGTAGCTATATAATTTTCATTTTCATTTTTCATGGTTCTAGTTCTTGCAAGTTTTTCTAACCTTTGATTCCTTTATTTTTATTTTTATTTCCTTGTTTCATGTGTATTTGGTTATCTAATCAACTGACAACTCTTTTTCTTGTTTAGCTGACTTAACTAGACAAGTAAGTGTTGTGTTTTTTTTCACCCATGTGGCAAAATCAACACAATAATGTGCGTGACTGTTTAAGAAAAAACCGTGTATGTACGCTCCCTATGGAATGACAACTCGCGTATGTATGCGTTTGTCAAGGGAAAAATTGTGTATATGTATTAAAACACTGCCAGGGTAAGGATAAGGCCAAGAAACTCAGATACAAAGTAAAAATAGGCTACCAAGCGAAAAGGAAACTCAAGATAATCAAAGAGAAATTGAAGGAGAAAAACACTCCAAACCCCCCATAAGAAGATTCGATCCCCAGTATGGTCACCAATTCTGTTACGAGGAAAATCACTCTATGGCATGGGGTAAGCCACAATAGAGGAAATGACTACAGAAATCAACTCTAATCCAAAGTATGCTATATAAATGAAAATGCTAACAAGACAAGATAAATAGCCTACCTCATCCGGACGTTGGATGAAGACCACCGTTGAGCACTTGACTCAAATCTTTATACCTTCAACTTTTCCTCAACAACCAAGATATGCAAGCATATGGTGATAATATATAATCTTAGCACATATAATAGCATAATCCATCAACATTCATAACAAATACGCCCATAGAATAACAATTAAAATATTTACAAGATATTAATTGGACGAGAAAAGAGTATTCTTATTAAAAAATGATCAACAAAAGTATACTAGTGACAAACTTCTGTGTTGACACGTCTCCAAACCGAGAAACTAAGTTCCTTTATGCTGGGCCTCCACCACTTCAATCCTCCACCAAAGTCAAGCTCATATAAGAGAGACAATGAGGTTCTCTATCAAAGAGGGAAGAGCTTGGGCGATGAACAATGTTTTTATACTTTAAATGATAAAGGGATGCAGACTCAATATGAAGTGAATAATTTCTCCAGAGTGACTTTACTCTCAAAAGTTGATTTCTCTCCTCCTTCCATGGTTTGTATATGGCCCAATTTATAGCCTTCAAATGGAACTGAAGGGTAGAGTCAGAACATTTCGAGTATATGGAAGGTCAATGATCGTGGATCTCATGATGTGACATGGAAATCCGACACAATTTTTTAATTTTGAGCACCAAACCCGATGTACGTGGGTTGTAGTGGTGAAATCTACGTATACACATGTTGTCTAACTTGTAGGGTAGATATATGTGGAAAAATGTGATTTTTTTATCTCTAGGAAGTGCAAAAGAGGACTTCAAGTCTACATAGGGAAATGGAAAAGGCCTTCTAAGAAAGTTTCATGGGGTGAGACAAACCTTGCTATAACACTTGGGAAACTGTATAACATAGGAAGGAAATGTGTCAACCACTCATACAAATGTCAACGAAAAATCATAGGTAAACTAAGAATCATGAAGAAATTTGAAATCATATGATCAAAAGGGATAATAAACCTCCATCAAAACAATCATCAGTCAAGACCAAACCACAACTCCCTCAAAGTGGGCAAAGAAATAACATCATGCTCAAGCAGTAGAGGATTAGGAAATAGGCTTAAAATTTTAATACGGGGCCCCTTTCCTTTTGATTGCCAAAGAAAAAGTAAAACGGGGTTGTTGTGGCTACAAAAAATGGCAACACAATTGAAGAACCAATTATCTATGTCAATAGAATTCTAGGGCCCATACTTAAGATCTAAATTTTAAAGATAAGTTCAACAAACTACAAACAATTTTCCAATAGTCATAGGTACCACAATGAAAACAAAATTATAAAAGATATAACCCAATATTTATATTACTTGAACTCTTAACACACCCTTTTCAAAGAGCCAATTAATGAGATAAATTCATTTATTGGTTGCACATTCTAGATTGGTTTTGGTTTGACCATGAGTTTTAACTTTTATAACAAGCATACATCTACATAAGTGTGTTCCTCATCTCTCTTTTCCCAACATTGATTCATGCTAGAGAGCATACATGGCCTCGACGAAGTTGCCTTGGTAACATACAAGCATAACCCTGCTTTCAACAGACTTCCATAGCCCCGACAGGTTTACCTGTACTTCCCACACTATTAATAGTGTTTTCAACTTCCTTTTTTATTTCAGAATATGATCATCATTTTAGATTTTATATATGCATATGCATATGCACATAGGGTGTGAAGGAAGTGGGGTGATACAAGAGTTACTTTGATTTGATGATTAGATGTTATGCATTTTATTTTATGTCACAGGTCTCCCCAAAATTCATCATAGCATTGGCCATTTTATTAATGTGAAGTGAACGAAGCTCAAATAAAAATATAAATATACACTTTCCTCTACTTATGGATTATCATGGTATGCTCAACAGGCACATGTGCTCCACCACAACTATCAGTCCATACCTACAACTGAGAACTTCATAAATGTTCATTCAGATAGAGAAACCTATGCATTTTATGACTTACAAACATTTCTTCAGTATGTGACTAGAATTGGACCAACCCCTCACTCAAATTTAAAGAGTAATCCTCAAGGAAGATTAAGCAGTCAAATCAACTTAGGGAAATACTAGCAGTCAAATAAAAAGATGGAAGGAATATGTACAATAAGAAAGAAAGGCTGAAATTTGAAGTCAATTCAAAAGGGAAAAAACTTCCTAAGAAATATAAGAACAAAACCCAACAACAAGCAACAAATCTAGTTCAACAACAGTGAAAGTTTTTTCAGTGAAAGCTCAAAGGTCAGCTAAAGGAAAAAAATAGTCAAGAAAAGGTAACCATTCAACATTGAACCCAACATAAAAAATTCCCAAAGTAGAGATATGAAATGAAGGACAAAACAAATTACAAGAATTGATGATTAGTGTAAAATATTTTCAACTCAATTCTCCAATCCAATTGTCACATATAATTTTTCTTTCATTTAGTGCAACAAAACAATCTTTCGAGAATCTAGCAAAATGAGTTAATGGTTAAATTTAGTCAAAACAATTTTTCCAAAAATTGAATCACATGAAAAATTCCACAAACCCATTATTGTTGGCATGTTTACAGGCAGAGTGTGCTTGTCATTGATGGCAAGATTAGAGTGTGCATTGATCGAAAAATAGGAACAACGTAAGCTCAAATGAAGAAGCAAATAGGATGCAGAGATCAAAGCTCAGGAGAAATAACGGTTTCCAGAAGCGTAGATGAGGTCCAAGTCATCAGAACTCACAGAAGGATCAAAGGTCGAGGCCTTTGACACTTAGACATTCTTCCAAGTCGGAAGGAAGCATAAGCTCAAGAGGAGGAGAAACAGTGGCTGATAGATCAGTGTCTAGACATGAGGAGCGTGCAGAAAGATCGATTCATCGATCTAATTTCATGATTAGACTAACAACATTCACTACGGATCTAAAGACGCGAGGAAGTTACACTCTGAATGTTTGAGATTGGAAATCTCCAGAATGCAAAGTTCCTTTAGTCGTCAAACTAATTTCGAAGTGGAAGGACAGGATAAGATAGAAAAGTTGCATCACAAAAATATCGAGCCGTCGCTCCAAGATCCTGATTGAAAGAACAACATTCACTTCGGAGATAGAGATGTGAGGAGGTTACGCTCCTGAAAGTTTGATATTTGAAATCCCCGAAATGCGAAGTTCTGTCAGTCATCGGATCTGGAGATATGACATTGATTGTTAGATCAGGGAGATCTACGTCAGCAAAATTGCATCCTCAAGGACACGTGGCAGACCACATCAACAAGGACATGTGGCATACCACATCAGCAAGGACATGTGGTGCATTCAGACAATGACAAGTGTCAAGTTGATTCAGGATCTAAAGTACATGTAAATCCCAAATCCGAGTGACATGTAGAAGATGCTCGGCTCATGACACATCATCGAGTGACACAAGAGTTATGTCACTCTAAGAGTATTGCTTCGGGATTTTTACCACCAGTACTCGCCCAAAGACCTGAAGTCACGAAGGTTGAAGTCTCGGAGTGGAAGATAGCCATTGGATTAAAGAGGAAATGCATCAGTAGATTTACATCTCCAGGAAAATAGGAAGGAGGAAGGTTTGAGATTTCCAAAGTCCCAAAGTGAATGAGGATCGTTGATTCGAGGAGGACACATCGCAAGAATCTGTGGAATCAAGCTAAAAGCATTCTGAACAAGAATAGGTTGAGAATTGAAATATCTGAAATCTAGAGAAATGAAGGAGATCTCGACCGTTGATCCAAGAGGGACACGCGTCATTGGATCATGGAATCCGAGTGAACTACTCTTGGAGAAAATGAGAAATTGAGAATTGAAACTCTCGGAGCCCGGATCGCTGAAATTGTGAAATGCCTTTTCAAATAGGGTTGTGGTCACAGCTAGTGGTCACATCAGTGGAAGAGAAGGGAAGGAGATAGCGTTTCTAGGCTCCACCTTGAAGTTTTGCGAGTTTGGAAAATCGAGGTGACTCACAGTCGATCACCCAAAACGCGAAATCATGAAACGACTGTTGGTTAGGAGTATGGACACCGCCAACGGTAATGTGAAGGAAAGGGGCTTAGCCAACAAATCTAGCACCTACTGTGTAGATTTCTCAGGAAGGGAAAAGGCAGAAAAAGCATGAGCGCATAGAGGTTCTCTCAGTAACTACTAGAGACATACTAATTGTAACTACATAAAATGACTGATTGCATCTACTAGTGAATTCGAAGAATCTTAGGGTGATCGCCAGAGAAGCTGAAGAGTCTTGAGGCAACTACTAGTGGAATGAAGACTCATCATAGAGATGATTGACAGATGGAAAAGCATTGGAGACTGTAGCTTCCAGAGAAGCCAAAGAATCTCAGGAAGGACCACTAATGATGAACAGTCTCAGCATAACGACCATGGATGAATAACAGACTCAGCGTAATCGTCGGTCTCTATATATTTCATGTGTGTGATTGATGTTGAATGTTCTATTTCTTACCTCCCTGCATTATTCTGATTGTCATTGAGTGATCTGTAAAGATTTTAAAACATGCATAATTGTTTAAGCATGGTAATAACTGATTCACCCCCCCGCCCCTCTCAGTTTTCCAACAATTGGTATCAGAGCAAGTTCCCTTTATTTAAGGGTAAATCCTAGAGCTTAAACATGACTAGCCATGGAGGAACTTCAACCAGTAAGGCCCCCCTATTCAATGGAACAAACTTTGGCTTCTGGAAGGTTAGGCTGAGAACCTACATAATGGCTTTAGGTGCATATGTCTAGGATGTGGTAGAGACTGGTTATGTAAAGCCAGTTGTACTATCTTCTAAGGATGACAAGCTAGAATTCAGCTTCAACACTAAGGCTATGAATGCTATTCTAAGTGGGCTTGCAGAAGCAGAATTTGTAAAAGTTATGCACTTAGAAACTACCAAATAAATGTGGAACAAACTCATTAGCAGTTATGAAGGTAATGAGAAGGTAAAGTATGCCAAGCTTCAAACCTACAGATTACAGTTTGAATAGCTACAGATGAAACAATATGAAACTATTGCGAAGTACTTTCTGATAATTGAAGAGCTAGTTAATTCCATGAAGGGTCTTGGTGAGAATATTGAAGACGTATTTTTAGTTTAGAAGATTCTAAGATCTCTGCCTGATAGGTTCAACCCAAAGGTATTTGCTATAGAATAACTTAATGATATAAAAGCTTTAGCCTTTGATAAACTTTAAGGAACGTTGACTGCATATGAAATGAGGATAGTTAAAGATAAACCCACCTCTAGAGAAGCATCATTTAAAGAAGATAAGAATGAAGATTCTAATCCTGATGAAGTTGAAGCAAAATTTGTGAGAAGACTAAAGAAAGGATCAGACAAGTACCAAGGCAAGTTTCCCTTCAAATTTTTTAACCGTGTAAATATAGGTCACTTTGCATCTAAATGTCCACACAAGAAGAAGGACCAGAACGCTAAAGGTGAAGAGAAGTATAAATCCAAAATATTTGGTAAAAATAAAAGTTTATGTGTAAACAATGATGACTCTTCAGGAGACACAAATAGTGATTCTCATTTTGAAGATAAGTTTAATGACTTTATGCTTATGGCCAAAAAGGATTATGATAATGAAATCCCATGAAGTGATGCTAATGATGAATAAGTTGTGGTTGACTTGTAAGGAGAGATGATCAACGCTTTGGAAGAGATTGACAGACTCAGACTTAAGAAGAGAAAGAAAAAACAATCGTTGATACAATTCAAGAATAGTAGTAAAAAACTTGATGAAGACTTTTCCCTGCTAAAAGTGGAATTATAAGAGGCAAAGAAAATCGAAGACATTTTGAAACAACAATTATCAGAAAAGAAGGCAAAATGTGAAGCTCTGGAAGAAGAAGTGGTGAAAACTAAGAAAGAGTTAGAGAAGTTTCAAGCCTTGTATCATCAGAATCTGTCAAGTATTAAAGCCTCCGAAGGATTAGCCATCATTCTGAATCAGAAAAGGAATCCAAATTTTAAAACTAGTTTGGGTTATGAAGAGGGATCAAGTAGTGGTCAGCCAAGCAACAAAGACTCCATCAATTTTGTCAAATCTACAACCAATGACAACAATTGACCTGCAAAAACAAAAGAAGACAATCAACCACCCAAGAGGAGTAAAGAAAAAGGTGCTAGAACTGAATTTGTAGAACAAAGAAATAATACACCCTCTTCTCAAGGAAATCATTAGCATGGGGGAAATCGACCTGCTCAAAGAAGACAACCATTTTCCAGGTACAAATATTTTTTCAATGGATATTGTTTCTACTGTTCTAACTTTGGCCACAAAGCTGTAAACTGTTCCTTGAGATTTAGACATGAGCAATCAAGATTCCCAAGGAACAAATATCTTCCACAACATAGAATGAGACAACAAAGTAACAAACAATCACAGATTGCAAATTGTCAAATTAAGTTTAGAGACATGCAACTGAGGAGGTCAAGAAATAATAAATAGTCAATGAGTAGACAATGTTGCAACAATCACTTTGACCTATTGAACAATGAGCTTGAATGCTATAACTCTCATAACTTCGGCCACAAAGCTACAAACTGTCATTTGAAGAAGTACAAGACAGATCCAAGGATAAATCCTTTAGCCAGAAATGCCAGCACATGGAAAAATAAAGACAGTGAAAAATGTGGTCTAGTACTTTCAGCTCAAAAACAAAAGGAACCCTGGTATATAGATAGTGGATGTTCCAAGCACATGTCTAGAGACAATTATAAGTTTCTGTCTATAAGTAAAAGAAAAACAAGAAATGTAACCTTTGGAAATGATGAACCAGGTAAAATCCAGGGTAAAGGAATGGTGAGTTTGAGTAATGGTAAAGGAAAAGCCCAAGATGTTCTACTTGTAGATGGGCTGAAACATAATTTGCTCAGTGTAAGTCAAATGTGTAGCAGAGGATGTGAAGTGGTGTTCACTTCCAAGGATTGTAAGATAAAGTTTGTAAACTCGGGACAAGTGGTGGCTAAAGGAATAAGGACAAAAAATAATGTATATGTGTTGAAAGAAGATAAAGAAGAGTGTCATCTAAGAAAACATGATGAAAGTTGGTTATGGCATAGGAGACTTGGATATCTAAACTTTGACCACTTAATCAAGCTCAAAAATCTTGAAGCAGTAAAAGATATTCCAAGAATATCAAAGCCACAAGACTCCGTGTGTAAACCCTGCCAAGTAGGAAAGCTAACCAAGACTCATTTTAAATCCAAGAGCTCTACTTCAACAGAGAAACCACTCCAATTAGTTCATATAGATTTATGTGGACCATCAAGACAGGAAGGCACAGGGAAGGAAAACTACTTTATGCTGATAATTGATGATTACTCCAGACTTACTTGGGTTGCTTTTCTCAAATAAAGAGTTGAACCATTTGAGAAATTTAAAATATTTAAGGCTTTAACTGAGAATCAAATAGGCAAGAGGTTAAAGGGAGTAAGATCAGACAGAGGAGGAGAATTTATGTCAAGTGAGTTCAAGGAATTCTATGATAAACATGGGATCAAGAGAGAATACACAATCCCAGGAACTCCACAACAAAATGGAGTAGTTGAGAGGAAAAACAGAACAGTTCAGCAAATGGCCAAGTCAATGATGAATGAGAAGAACATTGGTCAAACTTACTAGGTAGAAGCAATACACACAAAAATCCATATTCTTAACAAGGCTCACCTCAGACCAGATAGTGACAAGACACCGTATGAACTATGGTATGGAAGACCTGCTTCAATCAAACACTTCAAAGTCTTTGGGAGTAAGTGCTACATAAAGATAATAATGAAAACCTTGGCAAGTATGATGACATGGTTGATGAAGGCATCTTATTAGGATAGGCTACCAATAGTAAAGGATATAGATGCTTTAATAAAAGATTGCATAAATTAGTTGATTGCATTGATTTAAAGGTTGATGAAGAAGTCCCTGAAAGAGAGGTGAGCAATATTGATCCTACTATAGAGGACATAGCTGAAATGAAAGATGAACAGGTCCAAGATGTTGATTAAGGTTGGTTGTCATTGATGTCAACCCTTGAAGAAATCCCCGTAGCACAAAGGTATGGGTAATGGAACCAATATTGTTTGATGTAAATATGACTCATTATTGTTTTTTCATGGTTTATAAGAAGTAAATATGGATGAAATCCAAAGTGGTCCCCTTATGGTGAAATCCCTCATGGGAAGATGCTTTCCAGAGTAAGAGAACCCATGCTTAATTTTGGAATAATGAGATGAAGGATAGTTAATTTTTTAGGGAAACTATCCTATATGGATAGTGCTTTTCATGCCATTTCTGATGGTATGTATAACATCACATAACTCCTCACGGTTAGAGAGTTATGACCATGAGAAGTTGGAGACCCCAGGTTTGGGTAATGGACCCACGTTTGTTTGATGGATAACGATATGAGTTATGATATATTTTCAGATAATACTATTCTATATGGATAGTACATGTCATGCCATTTATGGTGGTATATGTAACATCACATAACTCACGGTTTGAGATTTATGGCCTTACGAAGTTGGAGGACCCTCATATGTCATCTAGAAGCCCCAAAAGGTCAAAGTAGTCAAAGTGGTTTAAGAGATTTTAAAAGG
>JZKD02S2167068.1:892580-903466 GCA_000966675.3 Picea glauca | reverse complement strand
GTTTTGAATTGACGTCTAATCGGTGCTAGTTTACCCCTTTTTCGAACCGACTAGACTATTGACAAAAAAGGTACCCCAATGGAGTTTCCTTTTATGCTTTTTCAGACTCTCTAAATATGAAAAACCACCGAGCTTCCCTTCTCTAGGCTCGTTAAACTTACACCAAAGGATGTTACCATTGTGTGTTCTATCAACCGCATTTGCATCCTTTACCCATCAGCCTAGTAAACAGTTTTCCTTTGTGTCTTAACACCTTTTGCCACTGGAGGATTTTTTCTCAAGTATCATTTCCTAGAACATCAGTCTTGTCCTTGTGCCTTGAGCTTGTATTTTTGTTGTGCTCGTTCCTCCATTGTAACGTAATATTCCTCTATTCTTTTTCAAATCAACAAAAAGAACAAAAAAATCAAATATACCCCAAAAAGAGGATGGGAAAAGTATTTTCTTTATTGGTCGCATCATGAGTCGCCCTTGGATAAAGAACATCTGTCTATTTGATGCATCAGACTATGGGATGTAGTACGACCTTAGGAAGCTTTGCTCGCTTTACAGAGTTGTGTCATCCATCGTTTGGTTACTCTTCCAAACATATGGAGAGTTTTTGTTGCCTCCTGCTTCGTAGACTTATGATTAATAGATATTCTACCTGAGTCTTATCACTTTTCGTGCTATTGTCCAAGGGAAGTTTTTCACTAAGCCTAAGTTAGCCCCTCTGCAATATGTCTCTTGTTCGCATACCCGGCCATCCTGAACATCCAATCAAGTCTTTGTTCAAAATCACTGAAGCCTTCAGTCCGATCATCAAGATTATCAAGTCCATAACCGACGATTCATCAAAGACCTCTGGGTAGTGCAGTCGTACACTCATATTACACTCCTACCTGAGTTTTAGAAGACTTTGAAGTTGTTGCTCGAGCTCTGAAGTACAGCCATTAGGCCGAATCAGCTTCTGGGAGATGGATACTTTCTATGTATATCTTTCTGATTTCGAGATGTAGCTCCGCTGTGTATTGTTCGCGGCTACTCTTTATAGTTCTTTGACATGGATCTATAGTGTATTTTATTGGTAGCCATGGTTCGATTTTATCTCGAGCATGGGTATGCCCGCCTCGGTGAGACATTTGATATTTTTTGCAGACGGCACCTCCTGATTCCTGGGCTCACTCATTCAGCATATCAGTACATATTGGTAAACAATTGGTAATGTATTTCAGCCATCAGATGCTCTTCTGACCTCACACATTAGGGGGCATCTGTTATAACCCTAAAATGCACCACACGGGCTTACCTGGCATCAGGCCAACTCATGTCTCTTCCTTGCCAAAGCCATGCTAAATAAAACCTTGAAAACCCTCTTAAAACAAGTGGCACGCACCCTAACCCTTCACTGCACGCGTTGGAACACTGGCAGGCTCACTACTGCATGCGTTGGAACGTTGGCTGGCCTACTACAGCCTGCGTTTACCTAACAAAGAACAAAAACAGGAAAGTTGTCAACGGGACAAAAAGCTTTGGGTCAGTTAACTGGAACTCCCAGCCATGCATGGCTGAGAGTTCGTCCAAAACCCTAGCTCCTTCTAGCCTATAAAAGAAGTGGTAGGGGTACTATTTGGAGGAGGAAAAAGATAGCAAAGAAACTCTGCCCAATTGATGAATCCATTTGTCCCAACCCTTTAGCATTTTCTTAAAGCCTAAATAGAATTCAAGAAAAGCAGTTGGAGGACAAAGAAGAGGAGGATCCTAGGATCAGGATCGAGGAACGGTGGCCGGTCTCTATCATTATTGTAAGTTGATTCATCTTGAGATTAATAAAAGAATGGTTTTCCCGTCCCAATGCACGAGTGATATATGTTTTATTTAATTTATGCTTTATCTCTAACCCATAGGTAGAAGAATAGCATGCATGTGTAGTGTTTTGTCTTGATTGCAGGATTGTCTTTGGAAGGAGCAGTGAGAGCAAGCGGATAAAGCACAACGGAGGATCTACATCAAACGTCGATATAAAAAGGTTAGTAGGTCTTTTCCATGCTTGTGTGTGAAAAAGGGGTTTGAGTATTGGGGTGATAGGTTAAAAGTAATTTCTATAAGGTCATGATCTGCGTACAAGTTCAGCCCTAGCTTGTTAGTCCGTAGGGTATTATTTCCCAACAACACCCATGGGACGACATCCCATACCCATTACATAAACCCTAAAAATCCCCAAAAGATCGCAAAATGGGAGAGATCCCACGATATCCACTTCTCCTGGGTGCTCCGTCTTCGACCAACCTGTCGAAGTCCCAAAAATGGTCAAACATGACCAACATTTCCTCAAAACTTGGTCAAGGGCCAACAAGCCCCCAACACTCACCTATGACTCATCCCAAGTCACTCTGATCTGGGCAACACTGCTTCGAAGGCCTCGATCTTAGCTCGAGCAGCCTCAACTTGCTACTTCACCAGAGCCTCCTGCACGGTGAACTTCTGAATCACTTTCTCGGTGACAGACCCTTCCAAGCGTTGTTCAACTGCTGTAACTACTTGTTCCGGCTGTGAGCCTTATCCCTCGATCTCTTCAAAAAGTGTGGAGGCTTCGTCATGCACTGGCTAGAGCCTCTATGTCACTTCCATGACCTTGATCTGGATAGCAGTAACCTATTGCTAAACTGCGCACTACTCCTGGGACCTTTCATCTTCTCAACTGCAGTAAGCAGCTTCATTTGTGCTTGCATAGTGGAGGCCTGCTGCTTCGCCTCCTGGAGTTGTGCTTCCAATGTTCTCAGCTCCAGGTCTTCTGCATGGCCCTCATAAGTCTGCACACTTCAGTCATCTAGTTGCTTACATTCTAAGGCCAATGCCTTGATTCGTTCTACTGTGCTCCTGACAACTTCTTCCCTCTGATCTCGTACTTCTTGTGGAGTGCTCGACACTGCTTAAATTTCTAGTTATGCTACTCTTGCTTGAAGTTACTGAATGTTCTCAGTGAGCTTCCCCACTTGGATCTCGGTTGTCTCTTCTTCCATATATGCCAAGATCAACACAAAGAGAAGTTATCTAGTCACTACCTCTCTGATGAAAGTCTTCTCTGCAAGGAGTTGGTCTTTCTCTTTCTGGATTTTCTCTTTATCCGCTTCAAAATTCGGCTGAAGTTCATCTTTCTCTTGCTGCACAACCCGAAGTTTCTCTAAGGCCTACTCCTTTTCTTGCTTCAAGGCCTCTATGGCCTCCTTCTTTTCTTCTTGGACTCGATGAAGTTGAGTCTCTATTGCATCTGCTAATCTTCATAGTTGGGTGGGTTCATCCCCCAATTCTACACTCTCTGTTGAAGATGTTGTAGTAGACACTGTGCGGCTCACCTGGATAGCTTATTGGATGTCTTTCAGTTCTTTCTTAATTATTTCATATAGTGTTTCTTACTTCACTTCATGTCTCTGTAGGATATCCTCTGAGGCATCTTCTACAACTATGATGATGAGCTGGATATCGTCCACTGTGAGGACATTCTGTGACTAAGGCTTATTGGCTTGGGTCTTCTTCCGTGCTAAGGGTTTCTGCGGAGAAACCTTCATTTTCTTTGATTTCTCGACCTATGTAACGGGATCTTTTTCTCCCTTTTCTTGATTGTCTTCTTCCTCTTCCTCCTCTTGGTTTACTTCATCTCCTCCTCCTCCTGTAGGTGAGTCAGGTGTAGTTTCCTCTGATGCGTTGTCCTTCTCCTCACTGTCTATGTTCTGCACTTCCTCCTTTTTCTTATTTTTCTTTGCACTGTTTGGTCTGTCATACTCAGTCCGGGAGACCAAAGGGATTTCGATGATGTCGGGGTAGGAGAGTTTTGTATCCTCATCTGGTACAAGGAATTTGGATGGACATTCCTTGGTTATCTCCTCCGTGTCTTCATCGGTCAATTTATAGTAAGACTGCAACTCCTCCTTAGTTTCGTTCGTGCGCGTAGTGATGTAAATGAAGTGTCGGTCTACGCAGAACTTAGCTAGCGGCCTATATGTATGCAAGGTGTTCAGGGTCATTTGGGGGAATGATTTAATGGTGCACTTGAGCTATAGGTAGTAAGCATGGAACACCGCATTTGATTGCCACTTCTTCACCATATCGTTCGTATACCACAAGGTGGTGAACCTCGTGGCCAATGGCTCCAATGGATCGACTTCCGAGAATGTCTCTCCCTCCGACATCTCCCAAGCGACAAATGCAATGAGAATCAACAACCAACTGAAGTGAAATTCATAGCCTTGTTCCAGTGCTTTTCGACAGTCATTCTCCAACTCATTGACGAGGTAGCTTGCCCAGTTCATCTGCATTCCTTCGACACACTTCCCTGCGAGGTCAACTATGAATCCTGTGACTTGTTTAGGATAGTTATTTCAAATGATCTTGCCTAATATAAGTTGACAAGCTAGGTACACTGCCCCATCCTAGATGGAGGCTACCTTGTAGCCTCGTTTCCCCTTCTCCAAATAGCCATACGCCTCCTTGATGCGCTGTGCTAGGGACCAATCTGATGCCTTCCCTGGGTAGAATTGGTGAGGGTATGGTCCCTGCATACTCAATCTAGTGATCAGATGGATCAGCGCTAGATCCACAATGATGCACCTATCCAACCAAATATAGCCTCCATGGTATCATGACAAGAGGAGTTTAACTCACACGTTAACCTCTCGATGTTTGCTGAAGTGGGGTGTCTTCATCACGTTGAGGATTGCCTATCTCATGATCGCCTTAATCCATGGCTGAGGAACTATCTTGGGCTTCTTCTCGATCATCTTCATTAGGTATATATGCAGTGCGAGCATCGCATAATTATTCCGATCTCCAAGATTGAAATCGTTGATCTTGAGGGCTGGGATTAGTCCCAACTGCGGTTCGACTGCACGTATCCCCTTCGAGAGGTACGCACTGATCAGAGTGTACTCGAAATAACGTGGGATGTTTTCATGACTAACCATGCCAGCCAAAGGTAGGATGTATTCTGGCAAGATCGACAGGATCTGCTTTGCGTTCGCCAGATCATCGTGGTGCTTTCTCCTTTTCTCAGTCGCGGTTCGAAATGGAATAGATCAACATCCAGTCGAGGGGGATGCTTACAATCCACCCATCGATGATGCCTGTATTCCTATAGACATGAATTTCTCAGCCATGAGGTCGATCAAGATATCCTCTACAAACTTCTCTAGCGCATTATGCTCACCCGACATTCACACTTGTAGTCACGAGGATCGGGTAGGCAAACAATCACTCAAGGTAATCGAATCAATGGAGAGGTCTAGAAAGCACAGAACGGTATGTGATTTATTCTCTATTAGTGTGAATATACCAGTTTGAAAAAAGTGGTCACGGTGTGGCATTCGACGGGTTAAATAAGAAACATCATAACGTATTCCTTCAACGGGTCGAATTGCCTTAATCAATATGATTCCATCTGTTATGGCGTGGTCTCATTGGTGCAATGGCGATCCTTCCAGCAATAACTGTGTTTCTAGCCATTCTGGAGCATCGTTCTAATGGTTTGTATGCCTCCAACGGTCATATATCTTCGTCGTGGTGAAGTGCCATTCTGTGTGGTTCTGTTATTCCGACGAGGTTCAGGTTCTGTAAGCCTGCCTTCTGCAAAGTCTTGTCTGGAACTTCCTGTAGTTTTTATAGCTTTACTTTCTTCTTACTAAGCTTTATGGCCTTCTTTTCTCTGATTTGATTCTTTGGATTCCTCTTTCCATTCTTATTATTTTCTTCCTTTATCATAGTAACTTCTCACTGTTGAGGGTCTTTCAAAGGGTTTGAGTGTAATACCTCTTCTCTTACTATTTTCGGGGTGGATGATCTTCTCTCCTGTATGGATAGGTTCTTTAAGTCTTCTTGTGTTCTTCCAACTTCAACAACTAATTCTCTGGTCCTCTGTTGCTTCGACTTATCCTCTTGTTCTTCTATTAGTCATGCTATTTTCTTGGCTATGAAGTCCCTTAATTCTTTCTTTTTCTGTTCTGTAGCTTCTTCCTCTGCTTTCCTTTGGATTTGATCTTTCTCAATCCAAGCCTTTCCTAACAAAAGTGCAAAAGGGGCACTTTTCTCAACAAACTTAATGACTTCACATTCTTCTTCGGTCGATGTTCCATGATCAATCATAGGTACATTAGTAATTCTTCTACATACAGTTATCATCTTTCTTTTAAACAATCCTATCCTTCCCAAAGAAGGTACTATCACAGTTTTTCCCAAAATTTCCCAAGTTCTTTCTGGCATAATATTCACTTGTGTTTCCTCATCCAAGATACAGTCTATGTCAAAGTCTCCTATTCTAGTTTCTATGCACTGCTTCTCTTTTAAGATCTCTGGTAAACTGATGTATCTATGATCATTCAGTGTTTCTTTCATCTGTAATAACATAGTCTCTGATTCTTTCTGGTTTTCTAACGTATCCTTAGTCTCTTGACCTTCTTTACAGTTTTCTTGTCTCATGTTCATTTTTTCAAATTTGGCAATCATTCTAGGGAAATCCTCAACTCTGTGACAAATATATTTACAACAGAGAAAAATAGGACCTGTACTAGGGAATTCCTTAGCAAGATGTCTCGACCTTCTGCAGTTATAACAAAGTGTCAATCCTCTCTTTCTTTTAAATAATCCCCAACCTTTCCTGTACTACGCACTGGGATCACAGTGATGGACCTGCAATCTGCAAAAATTATTTTTGGGTTCCTGCATCCACTTGTTAGTCCAAAAATGATTTCTATGCATAGGAATAACATATCTTTCACTATCTCTATCAAATTTATTTAGATCAACGCTTTCTTCTAGTCATGTCCTAGTTTTCAGACTAGGACAAAATCTATCAAACATACCTAGATTCATACTTCCGAAGCAAACGTTTCCACTTATCTTACCTCTACCAGAGAACAAAGCTTTAAGATCTTACCCTTTTTCTTTAGATCAAACTTCTCTTTCTCAACAAAAAGTTTTGCAAGTCAAGTAGAGTACTGTGCACCACAACAACAGATCTACACACAGAGCTTTCTCTTTTCTTTAGTTCCCAACAATCACAGTTTCAGGTCCTGACAATGGAACCATTTGTTGGCACATGGGAAAGCCCAGGGTTCAATGCTTCAACAACACACCAACAAAACCTTAACTACCAACCCTTTCGACAAAACCTGCGAAGCAGATGAAGTCTCACTCGAGGTAGAGGCAGGGTGGGTTGTAGGACTCAAGTGTCTACAACCAATATGGGACACAGATTTTTGATTCCAACACTTAACAGAGCACTTATTTGGTCAATATGCATCAGTTCATAAATCCCATTCACATCGTAGATGAAACCCTAATTACAGAACAACGCAGTAACAACCATAACCAAGTACTTTCCAACTAGTTAGCACATAGCATTAACTCATATATAACATCCATTCACATCATAAAGCACTAAGAATTCATAGATCTATCTACCATACATCAAGAACAATGCACTAAGAAAATAGATACATAAATAACATGAACATCATTGCACAAATCACATCAACACAGGATATACATGGTTCACCCCAATGTGGGGCTATGTCCACCAACTCTTCTTCTTCTTTATTAGTCTCTTTCAATCTTCTTACATGCACCAAGCGACAGAGATGACTCTGCAAAGGACAGGAGATCTGCGCGCACCTCGCCAGATCCTCCTTCCCCAAATTAGGGCACAAAGCCTTACATAGTCTGCACACAAAGCCTTTTACAATAACTTGCACTTAGCTATGCAAGTCTTAACATACTCTAGTCATGCACTAAGCTAATGACCTCTTAGACTCTTCACATACACCCCTACATACATCACCTAGCTACTTATTTATACATTACATAAAGGCCTAAGAATGGGTAAACCCATGGGCCGACATCCCATACCCATTACATAAACCCTAAAAAGCCCAAAAATCCCTCAAAGTGGGTGAGATACTGTGATCTTTGCTTCGCCTAGGCACTCCATGTTCGACCAGCTTGTCGAAGTCCCAAAAATGTTCAAACATGACCAACGTTTCCTCAAAACTTGGTCGAGGGCCAACAGTCGATATGAGTATGGGAAAAGCCTGTTTGTCCACTTTCATTACAAGACAGAAAAAATAACATCATTTTAAAATATCTCACTTGCAAGATAACCCAATGCTTAAAAAATATTTGACATGGTGATCAAGCATAAAAATCAGCGATCTGAAAATTACCCAGCACATAGAAAAAATTGAGAATGAGATGAAGTAAATTTTCACTATATCAAGATTACATTGAAAAATCCAATCAAGGGAAAATTAATGTGCAATCCCTTTATTTATTTCCACCTCTGCTAATAATTCATTTATTTATCATCCAACGGTAATGAAAATAGAATGCAAACATAAAACTAATTTAAAAAAAAATAGAAAGCAAAGCTAAACTTTGCAAATGAAAGACACTATACTATTCTACCCTACTCCTACTCTACACTACAATGGTTGAAAAATGAACTATGTAAAGTCATAATTCCAATGCATCCATCCAAGTAATCCCAAGCCTGCATACACATGTTCAAGACAAAAGATTAGTGACAGGGCCTGGAATAAGGATCCACTAAAAGTAGGAAGAATTAACTCATGATGAACTGTATCCATCATATTAAAATTTTCATATTGATAATTCATGGGAAGTCTATCCAAGTAAGATCTCTCCAACCATGCTTCAATTCTATGTAAAATGTACCATGACTACCATAGAATTGGTGGAGGGATTTCAATGGAAAGTGGCATATAAAATGAGAACCATGGATAGAATATGTGTGAGTTGTGCTCAGTGAGATAATATTCATGACAATAAAGTTGTTTATCCCTGAAGAAAAACCAAAATAATTAGGGCACAACATAATCATTGGCATAGACCGAAGTGCCACATTATCTTGGCAAGTCTCCCTAGACTCACACTTTAGGTAACCATTAGCTTGAGACAAATTAGTGGAAACAAATGATATACATACACAAGCATCCACCATGGTATGAGAAGTAATTTCAAGACAATGGTGCGATCCACTAGTATCAACAATATAAGGGAAATGGATACTTGAACAAGAAGATTCACTATTGATAAAAAAAAATGAAGATGAAAAAGAAGAAGACACGGTCTGATATAAATCTACTATAGCATTCCCTTTATCCCATGAAAAAGGTTGATAAGGCTTAGTTTTGATTCATTCATGGGAATAGGACTTATCCTCTCTATCTTCCATATGTACATTGCCTCCATCAAGTATATCAAAAGGAGTCGGTCCCATTGGGTCTATTTGAGTCAGATGGAGGGTGGTTTCCTGCAAAGTCAAACCATTAAAGAGATAAGGATACAAATGAAAATAAGTGGAAGAATTAAGAGACATTAAAGATTCTCTAGAACAAGAAAAAATTTCAGAAAGTGACTCCCTGAATGGTAGTTTCTCCTCTTTAAAAAAATCATTGGATAATTTTGAATTGGTGGGCTCTACACTAGGCGTGGTTTCACAATCAACACGTTCTTCCTCAAGATGGTTTTCCTCTTCCAAGTTAAAAGTATATTGCTGAGATAGAAGAGGTATGTCCTGCATCCTTTTTTCTTCTCCTGAAGTGAAAAAATCAACATGGTTATCTTGCTCCTGCACCATATGAGAATATGAAATATATTTCAAATCATATTCATGGTTAGAAGAGAGAAGCAAGTCATAAGAGTCATTAGAACAATAGGTTTCAATAAATGACCTATAAGTAATAGGAAAACAATATTTCTCTATGTCAATTGAACTACGAGAATTTGAAATATCAGGACAATCCAAATCAACATAAATTAATTTCAAATTATCCAAGTGTGAGAACAAATTTATTTTAAGTGTCTAGATTTTCATCATTAACAAAATGATCAATTTTCAAGTTTTTCTCCATAGCTCCCTCCTCCATTTCTTGTGATGGAAAAGAAAAGAGAGGATAATGAGAGCCTGACATAACCATCGGTGTCACCCGAAGTATCCCATTATCAATAGGAAAATCCTCCTCTTGGGTAGCTACAGAAAAAATTGGACTTGAATTTACAACTCAAGAGGTCTCTTTTTCATCACAAAGAAAGAAAGGGGGAATGGAGTGATGAGAGGATACATATATTTCTTCCGGAAAAAAAAATTATCTATTGATTTATATCCCCCACAGTAAAGAAAGATCCAGACATATGAAGTCCATCTAAACCATTAGTATTTTCAACTTTTTCATTTAAATCCAAATCATCATGTGAAGAAAGATTAAAACGTGATTTAGACTTTTCATTCAGTGGTTCATATGTTTCATTAGCAAGAGAAACTAATTAGGAAATCAAATCATTGTTAGAGGGCCTATCATCCAAAGGAAATATACAACAAAGATGAGTAAATTTGATAAAAAAAATCTTCAAGGGAATCATATTCGTTCTTCTTAATCTCTAAAATGTCTACACACAAATTATCATAATCATAGTTCTCGAAAGCATAAAAAATTCACGTATAAATTGTTCCCATGTGTGAATAGAGGCGTTCGACAAAGTCTCGCACCAACTCTTAACCCGACCTGCAAAAGTGAGAATGAACAAATTGAAATGGTATTTATATCACTAATATTGTGAGAACAAAAAAATTTCAAAAAATGTAAAGCATGTTCAGATGCAAAGATTTCACTCTCGCAATCAAATCTAAGTTGTGAAAAGAAATGTAAAATATTTCTAGGAGGTTTGGGAGGTATAGTACTAGAAAAAAACCTCCATAAAGGGATATGGGATGGATCAATTAGTAAATTAAAACAAAAATTAACACAAACGACTCCACATGCTCAACTTGTCATCTGGCCCTCCTTCTAGAGCCATTTTTGTTGGCGGGTCCAAATGGCTTGTCAAACAGATAAAGGAAA
>JZKD02S2167068.1:871120-887548 GCA_000966675.3 Picea glauca | reverse complement strand
TCAAAAGACAATGCATCAAAAGAAGAAAAGGAAGTTGTTAGGCAATTGTTTTCTTCACTCCAAGACGATCCTACAAAGTCTGAAACTTCTACTCACTGAAATTCTTCATGAAGATGTAGAAATATTTATGGATCTGATGAAGTCCTTTGGAAACCTATCTAGCCTAAAGGATCAGATCTTGTCACTGAGAGGGGGGGGGGTGAATTAGTGACACAATAACTTTATCAAATTTTTTACTTTTGTCAATGCAAACAAAATTTGGACACAATGTTTTATCGTTGAACCCAATTGGGAAAACCAAAAACACTTTTCTATTAACTACAAAATTCGGTTTTACAAGTTACAATAGAAGGAAGATGTTCTTCCTCTTTAGATCAACACCCACTATTCAGGATGCACCCACACCCCTTATTCAACAGCTCCAACTGGTAGGAGGGTACAACCCCCTATTTAGTCAGCTACAACTAACAAGGAAGCACCTACTCCCCTGCAGGCTCCAACCTATCCTTGCACCTCCCTGCCAACCTTTGTTCATCAATCTGGAAATAGGATATGCAATCCAGTAATGGTCTTCTATATCAAACACTAGGTTTCATAGTTGTTACTCTGTCTCCTTTAGTTCTTGATATTCAATAATTCTTTGACAGACACCTTTCTCATTCACATCTCAACATACTTATAAGTCCTTAAACTTTTCAAAACAACTCTTCACAAACAACATGTATGTTCATTTAATATTACACAACCCTTTTTTTAAGTAACACAGTCATTAACATGACTTTTCATAACCACACATCTCTTCGATCTATATCTCAAATCTAATGACTGTGTTAATGTGTAATGAAAATATTTAATAAACGTCACAATACATCATTAAATCGATACTTTCAGGATTTAAGAATTATTATTTTAATATCAGTTATGAATTGTAGTTATCACACCAGGGATTTCATTAAATAATGTAATGTTTATTTGAGTCATTGTCTTTGTGTTTGTGTTGTGCAGGTCTTTAACCAGTTTTGGAAAAACTCCGATTGGTAGTATGCCAAAAAATACGACAAGAATAGCGGTCTCAACATATGAATGTTTATTCACTTGGTAGAGAACTTGATGATCCTCCAGATTTGGCATTATGCCAAAGACTCCGATAAAATTGGCAGTCTCACCACCAACTGAAATAACGAAAGCTCCTAAGCCCATGATCACTCATATGACTGTCGTGCCAACAGTGTAAAAAATATTTATCCAATGGACGAGATTATCTCCTCAGTAGATCAATGTTTTTTATTGCTTATGTTGATTTTTCAATAGACAAGGTTAAGCATGAAGTTCATTCCATTTTATCATTTAACTTAACCATAACCAATAATGTTGCAGCAACCAAGATCACAAGAAGAAACACCATCCACAAGAACACAAGAAGTATCCTAAGAAACCCTTCTCAACAAGGGAAGAAAACCCAACCAAATCCTTTGTTATATTCTTCAAGAGAAAGACCTTCACCACCAAGAAAACCTAGCACACAAGAGGTTGCTTGCAAAGCCTAGAAGACTAGCGACCGAGAGAGGTGCACACTTTTCCCAAGTAGATGTACTTGCTGAAATTTCCAAACTCATGTGAAGGATATTATTCCACAATCAGGAATCTTCCTTTACTTATATTAGACTTGTCCTATCAACAAAAGTGTTTATTGGCACACCAGGGCCGACCTCTCTAAGTCACATTATAATTAATATTAACCATATTAATTATATTTTACATTTATTACTAATCACATTATGGTGGGGCCGACCTGTACCCTTTACATTACAATTAGGGTTACAGGAAAGTTTGATTCTTGAACAATATAGCAAGGGATCTGATACACCCACTAGTGCTCATCCACTAGGGGCACATCCATAGGAATGTCCATATCTCTGGCTCATTTCATTACACAAAAGAACCAGTTCTTCACACATTCACTTGTGCTCATCCATAGGCACATCCACTCAACAGATCTTATTTCCCACTGCATCACACCGGGGCTTCATCTGGAGTTTCTCGTCAACTCTGCTGCTCAGAGGAGGATAATAAATCATATTCATTTATGTTCTCATGATGATGCACCCAACACTTTGGGATTTCACATGTTCACCTTGTGCTTAGCCACAAGCATTTCCAACTCAAAAGATCACCTTTCCCACGGGATAATCATCTGGAGTTCTTCTCAACTCTCTGAATGGAGGAGGTCATCTCTACATTCTAGCTTTGTCTTAGATAGGAACCAAGTACCCTACTTAGGGTCTTTCTCTCATGTTTGTAAGCTATAGAAAGTCACTCATAGCTACAATGATCCACATCTCACAAGTTTGTAAGCTATAGAATGTCTCACATAGCTGAAATAATCAACACTCCCTCTCATCTAGGGAGGCATTCTTCATCATGCCAAGTCTCACATGAATGTACTTTGAATTTTGTCTTGGCTGGAGTCATCAACACTCCCTCTCAAATAGGGAGCCATTCTTCACCAAGCTAGTTTGGTGAATATGTCTGCAATATTCTCATGTGTAGGAAGGTATTGCATGTGTACGATTTTCCTCTACATCATATCTTTGATATAAGGATATTTCATCTTATCGTGTTTCGATCCATCAGGAAACACTGGGTTCTCAAGGATCTTTACACATGACTTTTGGTTATCATCATAGGATCCATCTCATGGTCAAGTAAATCTATCAGAAGCTTGTGAAGCCTCATTTCTTCGAACACTCGATGCTATATACTCTTCCTCTATGGTACTCAAGGCCACAAAGTTTTGTTTCTTGCTGCATTGGGAAACCATGGAAACCTTCACAGTTGAACATCAATCATATGTGCTCTTCTGGTCCACTATACTTTCTGCGCAATCTGAATCGGCATATCCTGCAAACTCAAGTTCACACTGGAGGCATATCTCAGGCCATATCTAATTGTGCCTCGTATATATCTCAATACATGTTTAGTTGTTGTCTGGTGAGTCTGTCTTGGTTGACTCATGAAATGACTAAGCACATTCACTGCATGGAATGAATCAAGTTTGGTGTTAACCAGATACATCAGTGATTCA
Source organism: Picea glauca (assembly GCA_000966675.3). Lineage (NCBI taxonomy): Eukaryota > Viridiplantae > Streptophyta > Pinopsida > Pinales > Pinaceae > Picea > Picea glauca. Next base: position 884,463 of record JZKD02S2167068.1, on the reverse strand, counting down.
ATCAGTTGTGGATTAGTCTTCTCCGAAACATCATCAATATTATTCTTTAAATCCATCACGGTGGATTTTCCATTCTGTCATACTGAACTTCTTTAATATTTTCACTGTATATTTTCCTTCACTCAGGAAAATCTCATTGGTCCTCTATGATACTTCTTGTCCCAAGAAGTAGTGCATCATAATCATATTCTTCATCTCGAATTCAGAATTCAAGGATTACTTGTATCCAAAAACAAGTATTTCTGAATAAGTCATCAAAATCAGGCTCTCATCACCAACACTATAATAATATAGGTTTGGATTAGCAACACTCTTGTTGAAATCCAAATTCATCAAGAATATATCTATCTGATATAGTTTCCAAGTCATGGATGGGAGTACGGATGGAAGTGTATCAGGTTTACTAGATCAAGTGTCTCATCATATACAACTCCCTCTGTTTGTGAGAAACCTCTGGCTATAGATCTCATTTTTTATTTCCCGACACTTCCATCAACTACTTGCTTGATCTTATAGATCCACTTGGAAGTTAGCATAGAGTTCCCTTCTGGTCCCTAAATAATATCTTATACATCAATTCTTTATTTTATTTTTAAGATATACTGGTATTCTTCTATTATGGCATCTTGCCATACCTATTCTCCTGTTGCTTCTATAAGACAAGGAGGCTCAACATTAATGAAGTGGCTTATGACTGAAGGATATCTCGAAAATATATTTTTATTTCTTGGGATGTGCCTTGAGAGGCTTGTATGTTTCTCTGCCTCTTGCAGAGTGAGTCTAGGTAGGCCTTTTATTCCCTACTGCAATATATCTGAACATATCAATTGGAGCAACTTGATCAACTAGAATAATGTTTGTCTCCCCATGAACTGTTGAAGGGGGAGAAGGTATTCTCTTACTGTCAATATTCGTCTGAGATTCTTAGGATCTTTTAAAGACTATCTCTTATTCAAGGACAATGTCTCTGCTTGTCTCAATCTGTCTCTGACCAGGGATGTCGATCTGGACTGTCTTTGAAGATTCACTGTATCCTTTTTTTCTAAAGGATATAGCTTGGACTTCTTCTCTTTGGGTACATGAAAATATATTGGGCACCCAAATGACCTGAAGTGTTCAATATCAGGCTTCATTCCAGTGAAGGCTTCTTTTGGAGTTATGTTTTTCAAAGTCTTGTGAAGACTCTTGTTCTAAACATATACTATTTCATTGTATGTTTCTGCCCATAGAATCATAGAAGGATTTTGATCATGTATTATTTCATTGGTTTCCCCAATGATGGTTCTATTCTTCCTCTTTCTTAATTAGTTTTGACTCCCTCTGAGTCAAGTGGCTCCCTCTGAAGGATAAACATCTTCCTTTATTGTTAACATGTCTGGAACAAGAAAACAAGAGGAACCAAAACAAGAATATATCCTAAAGGAGAACAATGAGTGCATCTCTAGAATTAAAAAAAATTAAGTATTGTTGTCACAGCTACAACACCTACTTGTAATGTAGCGAACTTTAGAAATATAGGTTAGAGGAATGACAATTACAACAATCAAACTTGGAGTCTTCACCTTGAGTGTGTTGTTCCTCTAAATGCACTGAGATCCCTATGGATCCATGAATTCAACAAAAGGTTCCTTCCTCCTGCAATTTCCCTCATGAAAATGATACAAATAATATATATATAAGTGCCTACCTGAGGGTGTTGATATGATTTCTCCAATGGCACATGGTTGATCTTTGTCTTCTGACAGCTTCATGAAGGAGGTATTTCACAGTGACACCTTTTTGTATCACCCACAATAAGTCTTCCTTTGAATTCTTGTCTTCTAGGAACTTGAAGTTGCTTGATCTGTCAAGCTTATCTTCCATCATAGTTTTGTTCATCATAATTTTAGATTCTTCACAACCCTTTGTCAACTAGGCTAGAAAACCTAACGGCTAGGCTAGGCTAGCACTTTTAGGTTTTGTTGGACTTATGACTGCCAACAATAAAACTTTGAAATATAGAAGAACATTGGTGAGTTGAAGAGCTCCTTCAATGAGTTGCAAAAACCCTAATACTGAAATTTCTACAGAAATTAGCGAAACCCTAGAAACCCTAGGGCCAAAAATTCAAAATGATCGGAAATTCGATATGAGGCTTGCTAGAGGTGCGATGAAGGAGGCCATATACTCCTATTCCATTTTTATCCCCAATGTCCAAGTTCCAAGTGTTGAAAACTCCATAAGAGTAGGTCATGCGGATTTTCTGGGAACCCTAGGAGGCTTGTACAGTTTCTGCAAAAGAGAGAGAGGATGGTTGAAAGTTGTTTGTGCAAAGGGTTCTTCAAGACCTATGCTCTAATACCATGTTTATTTTTCAATAGACAAGTTTAAGCATGAAGTTCATTCCATTTTAACATTTAACTTAACCTTAACCAATAATGTTGCAGCAACCAAGATCACAAGAAGAAACACCATGCACAAGAACACAAGAAGTATCCTGGGAAAACTTCTCAACAAGGGAAGAAAACCCAGCCAAATACTTTTCTATATTTGATAAGAGAAATACCTTCACCACCAAGAAAACCTAGCACACGAGAGGGTGCTTGCAAACCCTAGAAGACTAGCGACCAAGAGAGGTACGCACTTTTCCCAAGTAGATGTACTTGCTAAAATTTTCAAACTCATGTGAAGGATATTATTCCACAATGGGGAATGTTCCTTTAGTTATATTAGACTTTTCCTATCAAAATAATTTTCTATTGGAACACCAAGACCGACCTCTCTAAGTCACACTATAATTAATATTAACCAGATTAATTATCTTTTACATTTATTACTAATCACATTAAAGTGGGGTCGACCTGTACCCTTTACATTACAATTAGGGTTACAGGTAGGTCTGTCTCTTGAACAATATAACAAGGAATATGATACACCCACTAGTGCTCATCCACTAGGGGCACATCCATAGGGATGTCCATATCTCTAGCTCACTTCATTACATAGAAGAACCAGTTCTTCACATGTTCACTTATGCTCGTCCACAGGAACGTCCACATGCACATCCACTCAACAGATATTCTTTCCCACTGCATCACACATGAGAGTCATCTAGAGTTTCTCATCAACTCTTTTTCTCATAGGGGGCTAATACATCATCTTCATTTATGTTCTCATGACGATGCACCCAACACTTTGGGATTTCACATTTTCACCTTTTGCTCAGTCACAGGGATGTCCAACTCAATAGATCACCTTACCCATAGGATAATCATCCATAGTTCTTCTCAACTCTCTGAATGGAGGAGGTCATCTCTACGCTCCAACTCTGTCTCATATAGGAATCACGTACCCTTCTTAGGGGATTTCTCTCAGGTCTTTAAGCTGGAGAAAGTATCTCATAGATGCAATGATCGACATCTTATAGGTTTTCCAGCTGGAGAATGTCTCATAGAGCTGCAATCATCAAAAATTTATTTCAAAAGGTAGGGGGCCTGATAGGTCATCCTGGACTCCATGCTGATGATGTTATTTATGAAGTCCAAGAACCTAGATCCCGCGCCATACCTTTACACTACGTGTTGAATATGTGTAGTGATGACAGTGTATATAAACCTGCATAAAACATTTCACACTTTCAATGTGGGATAAATCCCACTGAATGAGTTAATCATCACCATCGATCACTTGATCAGATGATTGTTGAGTCTTCACAATAAACACTTCATCATTATTTGTCTGTGCCCCAAATGTATTAACCATGATGTTTTGTTTCTCTTAAACAAAAGGCTCCCATTGAATCTTAAAGCGCTTCCCCTGATTGCGTTCAGGTTTTTGTATTGATACCATAGTTATAGTGCTATGCATATTTCTTTCCATTGAAGAAAAAAGATGACTATTGTTTCTTGGGTTCAGACAACTGTATAATAACTTGTAGGCTACAAATTGACGACAACCCTCAATGCCTTCAACATATATCCCTTGAAGCTGTGACTGACACTGGTTGTATTATGGCATGTCTCCAGCCTCCATAGCTAATTGTGCATGGGTTTCATAGACCTTTACTGTAAATTCATTTCTAATTCGTCCAGGCTTTCTCGATCCAGGCTTTAGGACAATCTCAAAAAGTGCTCTCATGAGGCGGCCTGCACTCTGAGTAATGAACACCATGTCAGATGTGAGAGAAAGCCCTTCAAGCTTAAGTTGTGAAATGTATGCCTGAAGCAAAACATTTAAGTTTCCATATTTTCAAATCAAAATCTACATTCTCATTCATCCCCGAATCTAGAAATGTTCCAAAGCATGCTCTCAATAATCAGTGTGACAATTGCAAAATGATCTCAGTGAGCTTCATATTGAACAATTATTCTAGTAAATTTCTTGTATATGATGCGATAACCACATTATCTACATTTAATTACATCACCAGGATTTAGTGAATTCTCATCTCCATAGTCTCCACAAATGTAACTCACAGGTTCGGGCATTGTAGGTCCATCCATAGTAGCTTAAATCCTGAAGAAAAACATTGATCTTTGCGCTGGGCTCTTCCAAAATCTACTTAATTGGGATTGGCACTTGATCTAAGAGATTTGCAAGTTCCATATTCTCTTCTTTCTTCTCGATTAGTGACAAATTCTGTATTTTACTTATAAGCCTTGGTCTTCCTTTAGGTTGTGTTATGCACTTCAAGATTGCAAGGCCACAGGTTATTTCTTTTGCACTGTACTCTATTGGCCTATTTCTTGCCTGCACCAAATGGTATAAGAGCAGAAAGAGCCTGCAATTATGACAACTCCAGCATAGGATATTTCTTGGTAGAGTTTTCAAGTACTCAAGATAGAGATACAGAACCAACATACTGCTTAGGGATAACCTACTTCTAGGTATTCCATGCATAGAGAACTCTCCACCTTGGTCCCTTTCATTTTCTATCAAAATGTTCTCTGGTGCTGCTGGAACAACCTCTTTGCATAGTATCTAGAAAATAAGTTTGAAGACCCTAAGGCATGATCTTCTCACTACAATGCTTAATGCACATTTCTTATCTATCAATGCGAACCATATGCTTTGTCATCATACTACCTCATCAATGACTATGTCAACATAGATATGTCATCATGTTATTCACATCTGTCAATGTCATCAAAGCCACCATAATATCAACATGTCTTAACTGTATCCAACCTTAGTATCCCTATATCAGTCATGATTTTGCAGTAGAGTTAATATTGCCAATGCCAATGTCATCAATGCCAACCTGTATTTCCATATTTCCAACAATCTACCCCTTTGGAATTGATGGCAATACTATTTTCATTTCTCCCCCTTTGACATCAAGGGCAAAGGGTTGAATGACTCGCCCTGACTTTGGTCACTGTATCCCCCTAATTAGATGCCAATTGATGCATTCGTTTCTTGAGATATTAGATTGCAATAGAGACTACTTCCAATCTTTGCCTGAGATATTCAAATACATCTCTTCTTAAGGGTTTAGTGAAAATATCTACAACTTGTTCTTGTGTTGGGACATATTCCAATTTAATGTTCTTATTTTCAGCCTGATCTCTTAGATAGTGGTATTTTATTGGAATGTGTTTTGATTTGGAGTGTTGGATAGGGTTCTTGGAGAGACTTATAGCACTTGTACTATCACAGTAGATAGTAGTGGGTTCTGCAAACACTATTTTGATGTCTTGTAAGGTTTGTTTCATCCATTCCACTTGTGTGCAACATTATGTTGCTATAATAAACTCAAATTCAGTGGTAGACAAAGAAATTGAGGATCTTTTCTTTATTATCCAAGCTACCAATGATTCTCCCAAGAAGAATGCTCCTCCACTTGTATTTTTTCTGTCATCTACACAACCTGCCCAATCTACATATGAATAGGCCCTTAAAGAGAATGAATTCTTTCTAGGGTACCAAAAACCAAGATCTATGGTTCCTTTTAAATACCTAAAGATTATTTTCACATCTTGAACATGGCTATATTTTGGTGCATATTGGAATCTAGCCACCATCCCAACAACTTGCTTGACATTAGGTATGGAAGTGGTTACGTAGAGTAAACTCCAAGTCATTGATCTGTAATGTTTTGGATCTACAACCTTGGACTCATCTTCCTTGCTTAGTTTGCATCCTACTATCATAGGTGTACAAACAGGTTTGCAATCCTCTAACTGGAATTTCTTAAGCATATATTTAACATACTTGGACTGATGGATAAAAGATCCCCTTTTGGACTGTACTATTTGTAATCCTAGAAAGAAATTCAATTCACCAAGAAAGAACATTTCAAATTCTTGTTGCATCCTCCTAGCAAAGTCCTTACTCATTTTTTCATCATCACTCCCAAATATAATATCATCAATATATACTTCCACAATAATCATGCTATCACCAACAACTTTACAATAAAGATTGTTGTTTATTGATCCTCTTTTGAGGCCTTGTACTTGTAAATACGAATCTATCCTTGCATACCATGATTTGGGTGCTTGTTTTATCCCATAGAGTGCTTTCTTTAGTTTACAAACATAATCTCCTTTGTTAGTTAATTGAAATCCTTCTGGTTGCTCAATATAGACTTCCTCTTCTAAGTTTCCATTAAGAAATGTTGACTTAACATCCATCTAGTATACTTTCAATTTTTTTTAGCTGGCAAAGGCTAAGAACATCCTAATTACCTCTAATCCGGCCATAGGTGCAAAGGTTTCTTCAAATTATACCCCTTCAACCTGAGCATACCCTTTACATACCAATTTGGATTTGTTCCTGATTACTTTCCCATTCTCAGTCACTTTTTTTTTAAACACCCATTTAGTTCTAATAACATTCTTATTTTGTGGTCTTGGACCCAGTTCCCAAGTTTGAGTTTTTTCAATCTGATCCAATTCTTCATTCATAGCATTGACCCAATTCTCATCTTTGCATGCCTCTTTGATTGAGCTGGGATCAATATGTGAAAAACGTGTTATTTCTGTCTGATACAACAATTGTCTTATTTTCTGTACTCCATTGCTTTTGTTGGATTACTGAGAGGGGGGATGAATAAGTAATAGAGAAATTTAATCCTTTTTAACCATATAATGCAAGTGTTATATCAATGTAGAATTATCATCCAATAATTGCAGAGTAAATAAAAAATGAACAAATGAGCAATCATACACATACACAGTACACCAATGTTTTTACGTGGAAATCCAAAGCGGGATAAAACCACATAATGATTTTTCTTATATGTCTTGAAGAATTACATTCATTGGAAGCACCAACTTCCTTTGTTTTCCAGCTGCAACTGGAAGGAGGCTCCAACCCCCTAGTTTCTCGAGCTACAACCTAAGGGAAACTCCAACTCCCCAATTCTATGGCTAAACCATAAGGAGTCCACAACCCCCTAAGTTCTCCATCTACAACCCGAAGGTGGCTACAACCACCTATCCTTACCTCGTCCAATCGCCCTGAAATATAAATGCCAAATGTAGACAACCTATCATTGTCCCTGAATCAACCACTGCCACTGTCAATCTATCACTGCCAACCTGTACCAATAACTTGTAACAACCTGTACCAATCAACTTACAACAACCTATACCAATCAACCTGCACCAAACAACATGTACCAATAACTTGAAACAACATGTACCATGCATCAACCATGCATCAACCTTGACTCATCAAGATGTACCAACATCATAAACTATACACCTCATGTATGTGCCAACTCATCAACTACTTGTCTCAACCATGCACCCAACATGTACCTCAACCATATACCAAAGACATACACCAATATAACCATCAAAAGTTATCTAACAATTCATCACTCTATCCATAAACCAAATACCATAAACGCTTACATCAATCCATGTGCCACAACCTCACTGTTATGTAGCCTCAAGCTAAACCAACAACTTTAGCAATACATCACAACCAAAAGACCAATACCCATATTTCAAATACCAACAAAAAAATACCAACTATATCCCTCAACAAATCTGATATATGCAACAATACTGAACATCCAATACCATATCAAGAGCTAAACCCTAGCTCACAAAACATACCTCAAACAAGATGTGCCATATCTCTCATAAATAGACCCCAACCATGTTGTTGCTGCGATTTTTTTCCCACACTTTTTCTACCGTGATTTTTCTATCGCACTTTTTCTGCCGCACTTTTTCTGCTGTGATTTTTCTACTACACTTTTTCTGCCGCACTTTTTTTGCCACGATTTTTTTGTCGCACTTTTTCTGCCACGATTTTTCTGCCGTGATTTTTCTGCTGCACTTTTTCTGCCACGATTTTTTTGTCACACTTTTCTGCCGTGATTTTTCTACCAAACTTTTTCTTCCACAGTTTTCCTACCTCACCTTTTCTGCCAAATTTTCCTACCACACTTTTTCTGCCGCACTTTTCCTACCGCACTTTTTCTGCCGCACTTTTCTTGCCGCACTTTTCTCTATCAATAATACCTGCCCAAATAACCTTTCAAAAATAGATATTCAATGATATTCAATAAGTTCAAGTGTGATTAAATGAGAGAGCCTTGCCTCTTATTTATACTTTCATGTAGCATCCCACTTTCCTTATTTTAGGGAGCTCTCCATTAACTTTATTATTTAAATAATTTATTTTGCAAACACTTTGACTACTTTGACTTTTTGGGGCTTCTAGATGACTCATGACAGTTCTCCAACTTGACATGGCCATAAATCTCTAACCGTGAGGAGTTATGTGAAGTTACACATACCACTAGAAATAGCATGACATGTACTATCCATCTATAATAGTCTTACCTGCAAATATATCAAAACTCATACCATTATCCATCAAACAAACATGGGTCCATTACCCAAACCTTTGTGCTACCAGAATTTTCTACCAAACTTTCTTCAAGGGTTGACATCAATGACAACCAACCCAATTAATCAACAATCTCCCCATTTGGCATTGATGGAAACACTCTGATGCAATACTGAAGTCATGTCATGCAATACTAAATTCGTATCACTCATGATCCCCCTATGACCATCGCTCCCCTTGGAACCATGCCTATGTGTTCTGCATATGATAAATATCTCCCCCTTTGTCATCAATGGAAAAGGTATCTTTCCATCCGAGGCTTCTCCCCCTAACTAAACTATCCTTGGGGATACTCCCTCTGACTGAACACTTCCTGAAACTGATCTCCCGACCTAAACTATCCTCTTTATGGTTCTTCCTCATGTAAATCTAAGACATATAAGATAAGCATTAAAAAACATTTATTTTGGAGTAGAAATTACTCTGAGTCTCTTGCGAAGATACTCAAAGGCTTTCCGTGGAAGAGGTTTTGTAAAGATGTCTGCCACTTGTTATTTTATGCCAACATATTCAACTCATATGATATTTTATGCATTAAATATGATCTAGATGTTGTCACATATAATAATCTACCAATCATTGATCTGTATTGCCTCTAGTCTGTAGACTTCGAATCATCATATTTTCTCAATTTGCAACTGGTTTGCATAGGAGTTGCAACTGGTTTTCAATCTTCCATTCCGAACCTCTTTAGCATTTATTTGATATACTTAGTTTGAGAAATAAAAATTCGTTGGTTTCTTTAACGTATTTGAAGACCCATAAAGAAGGATAGTTCACCAAGTAATGACATTTCAAATTCGTTCTGCATATCCTTTGCAAATATCTGGCTTAACTTATCATCAGTACTTCCAAAAATAATATCATCAACATAAAATTCAATTAATAAGATACTATCTTGAGTTACCTTGATGTAGAGGTTGTTGTCTTCACTTCCTTTTCTAAACCCTGCCTATTGTAGATATTTATTCAATCCAAAGTACCATGCTCTAGGAGTTTGTTTTAGACCATACAAGGCCTTCTTCAATTTACACACATAATCTACGTTCTTTGACAACTGAAATCCTTGTGGTTTTTCAATGTAGACTTCTTCTTCAAGTTCCTCATTCCAAAAAGATGATTTCACGTCCATCTGATACACTTTAATATTCTTGGAGCATGCATAATATAGGAGCAATCAGATTGCTTCCATTCTGGCAACTGGAGCAAATGTCTCTTCAAAGTCGATTCCTTCAACTTGTGTGTATCCTTTACATAACAATCTAGTGTGTTCCTTGTAACTTGTCTATCTTCATTCAATTTATTTCTGAATACCCACTTTGTTCAAATCACATTCTTATTCTTTAGTCTTGGAACCAATGCCCAAGTGTCATTCTTCTCTATTTGATCCAATTCTTCATCCATGGCCTTATTCCAAAATTCATTCTTGTTAGACTCCTCAAAAAATTTTGGTTCAATCGTAGATGAGAGTGCTAGGTGCATTTTTTCTGGTGAATGGATTCTTCTTCTAGTCTCAACTCATGCATCTTTGTTTCTGATAATCTTATTTGAAGGATGATTCTTCTATACTCATTTTCTAGGTGTATTTGGAGGAACTTGTTGAACTTTCTCTTCTACGTTTTTTTGATCCTCTTCATCTTCCCCTTCTACTTCTTATTCATCTTTTGCTTCTTCTTCGTAAAGTTGTTCCATTGATTCATTCTATTCTTCCCTTAATTCACATCCACCTATTTCAACAATCGTTACATTGATGCTTTCCACAACTTTGTTCAACCTCAATTTGTAACGCTTGTATTCTTTCCTTGTACTTGAGTAACCAACAAGTACTCCTTTGTCCACACGAGAGTCAAAATTTCCCATTCTTCCATCTTCTCTTTTGATGTAGCATTTACTTCCAAATACTCTGAAGTGCTTCACATTTGTTGGTCTTCCTTTCCATAGCTCCTAGGGAGTTTTGTCAGTGTTTTTTCCGAGCATTACTCTGTTTTGAACGTGAACCATTGTATGCACTGCATGTGTCCAAAATATATATGTCAATTTGGAATCCATTAACATTGTTCAAGACATTTCCTATACTTTCATGTTCTTTATTTCAACAACTCCATTCTGTTGAGGTGTCCTAGCAATGGAGAATTGCCTTTTTATTCCATGCCTGTTGTAGTAGTCCATAAATTAATTTGAAGTGAAATCTCCTCCATTATCAGATCTCAAACATTTGATTTTTGAATCCATTTCATTTTCAACCATTTCCTTGTAGACCTTGAAGTTTTCAAAAGCTTCTCACTTATTCCTGAGAAAGCAAACTGCAATCATTCTTGTATAATTATAAACTAATAACATAGATTATTTCTCACCTTTTAAACCCTTTGTTGTAGTTTCTCCAACTAGATCAGTATGCACAATTTCCAGTGGTCTTGTCATTGGATATTCTTTTGATTTAAACCTGGTCTTTGTTTACTTTCCTTGTTGACAATGCTTGCATAAAGTGTTGGTTGGTTTCGTAATCTGGGGCATTTCTCTAACTACTTATTTTTTGCTGACTTTGACAAGATTATCAAAGTGTATGTGACCCATTCTTCTATTCCATAGCCAAATTTCATCTTCTTTTCCTAGACAACATTTTTCATTTCCAATTTCACTTAGTACATATGTGTTGCTTGAAGTTCTTGCATCTGTTGCAATCAATTTTCCTGAACCTTCTTTTCCTATCTCGCACTTTTTTGAATCAAAAGTATCTTTATGACCTTGGTCACACATTTGAATCACACTTAGAAGATTATGTTTCATATATTCTATTAGTAGAACATTTTCTTCCTTGGTATTCTTGTTTCCAATTCTGACTATGCATTTTGCAATGATTTTAGCTAAATCATCATTTCTGAAGGAGATTGATCCATCTCTTTCCTTTATTAATATAAAAACTTATCTTTATCACCTGTCATGTGTTTTGGACAACCACTGTCAACATACCAACCTGTTGGCGACGAAAGTCACTCCTGGATTGCTTGCAGGAGTAGAGCCCGACGCCCATCAGTTTTATGTCACGATAGTTTGTAATGGGTATAAAAAGGAGTGATCGAATGGAAGTAAACTCGGACGATATCGTTTGAACTATGAAACTAGGCCAAGGATGCATGGGCAGGTGAGGTCTTGCATGAACTTCAGACAGTGAGGTGTAGTAAGGGTGAGTAGGGGGGAGACTTATATCAGAGAGATGCAAAGGTCTGTTGTCAACATCAGGTTTCCAGCAGACTGTCGAAGAAGGAATCCAAACACAAGATCTTCTTGCGCTCAAACACAGAAAACCAGAGAATACAATAATGCATAAATAAATCCTTTATCATGACATAATTGCAATGATCCGCACGAATCATTCGTTCACGAACTCTCTTAGCATGAGACGAAAATTAGACGAAGTAAGAAAGACTGTCTGTCATAAAGCAAGAAATCTCATATACATATGCATAGCCAGAGAACTAGAGTCTGTGATAAAACTTTACAATCAGGAGCTTTTCTCTACCATCGATGCTTACAAAAATGGCGAAAATGCCTTCATATACTCAAAACAACAACAACAACAAAAACAAGATTCTACATTAAAAACATTGCATCTGCATGTCTTATGACAGTCTGCGCATGCAGACTCTGGACGATCGTGCGCCTATGACAGACGCCATCAGATTTCAGACTGTCCTACTAGAGATGAGTCGACGTGAATTGGACCTTTGTCGGACCTTCCTCTTTATGGCGGAAATGACGCTCAACCACCATCAACAACCACCATAACTGCATTCTTGGGACTGGGGATGTCCTCGGTCAACTCTGCCTTCTGGGACGTGGAGGTCTCCTAATGGTGCCACCTGGATCAGCCGAACGGTCTTTCTTTGGATGCTACTTCACTGGACTGCTGCAAGGGACCCCTATGGAGGATGTGGACGAGGGTGTGACGGGGGTTAAAGGCGTCAATACTGTGGAGGCGATGAAGAAGAAATGGGAGCTGTGACATTAGTTGAGGAATGCCATGCGGTCTGAATAGGACAGAGGAGGAAGGAGCATGGAGTGCGGGAGTACAGGAGGAGGTGACTAGGAATGAGAGGGAAGTTGGATAGATGAAAGGGGAAGAGGGAGGCGGTAGGTGGAGAACAGGTGGCAACTGGGAGGACGATACCAAAGGTGACACATCAGGCAAGGGGCCCTACAATAATAGCACATCAATTCCGGACCCCCCCCCGATTAAAGGTAGAAAGGCAAGGGGGGTCCGGAATGAAACCTCAGCCGTTGATTTAGGCATATCGATCCTGGCCACTAGAGAGTTGCCCGCTCAATTCCGGACCCCCCCCCCTCCGCTTAAAGGTAGAATGGCGAGGGGCCTCCATAATCCAATCCTGACCGTAGATCTGAGCGCACAGATCCTGGCCACCCAAACCCATACTCCCTTTAAGTCTAATGCGCCCAAGTTTCATCGATGGATGGATGGCTATGATGGCTTCGGC
>JZKD02S2167068.1:847276-871070 GCA_000966675.3 Picea glauca | reverse complement strand
CTAAACTAATAAAACACTTTACATGGGGCTAGGTGAAAGCAGATTTCCACCATAACCATTCAAGCATCTTCCTGGATAGAAGCTCCTTCCTTCTGTCAATGATCATCAGCAGATGATGTAACCATGACAGCAGAATGGTTACACTCTTCAACTCCTCCTTACAGGCAGGAGTTGAGATGAAATAGGGTGGCTCTAAGGCATAGAGGAAATGCCACTCCATGTACTTGCTGACAGGGTCGTAGAATGAGTGGCCAATCCCAGAAAACTGGCGACAAACAGTCGCCTGTGCTACAAAGTTGTCCACCTGTGGTTGAATATCTCTGATAAGCACAGGTAGGAGGACAACTGACGCAGGCTCATTGACCTCAGGCGGTGGCTGTTCGTTGATTGGCTCTGGATAGAACATGAAATGTGCGCTCAGTTGTTCCTCTAGTTCCTCCTCCTCTTTTCTTTGCACTCCCCCATCTTGTAAAAAGGGAACTGTCTCCCGATCCTTCTCTTCAATCCCAAATGTAAATACATCATGGGAAATCTCATGAAGGAAGAAAGAACGATCCTCTTCCACAATGGTGTCCTTGTTTAAATCTGAGACAACAGACTCATTGGGGGCAGATGATAACGCATCCAAAAAATCTTCAATAATCTCTTCAAAAGAGCTGCTTAGATCATCTGCCTCGAAGAGTGGAAAATCCCTTTTGCTGCCTTCAGATTCCAATTTTTCACACTGGGGAGTGGGGAATATCGCCTGCACCACTAGTTCACTCAGAGCGCCATACTCCTCCCTGGGAACTTCATCACTCTCATAACCCCCCCCTGCTGCAGACGAATGGGGAGGAGAAAGGATGGAGCTCTGATTCAGGTCCTCAGGATCATCCTCATAGTCTACATCCGAAACAGCTTCATCCAGTATAGAGTTGTGGTATCCCTCACTACAGTTATGACAAACTAACACAGAGGGATAAAAATCTTGGTAATAGGCGACAAAAGCTACATGAAACTCCGAGAGTGAAGAAATGCTAGTAGGGGGTAAATAATGATACCAATTACGTGCATCCCTTGCTAACGAGAACATGAACATTTTCAATAATACATCCTCATGATGTATCTCCCACTAACGCATGAGTTCATGAAACTCACTGAGGTGCTGAGCAGGGTTTTCATCTTCAAGCTTTCCAAATATGGGCAAATAACCACCCCATTCATTCGGAGAGGGGACAACATTAGGAAAGCCAGGAATAGCAGAAAAATTAAAAGGAGAAAACCTGCGAGCAAGGATTTTCTCCATATCGAACTAGTGGAGTCGCCAGGTGAAAGATGCGCAGCTTTGAATGCGTCTGGTCCTTTTTCACCATCAAAGGCCAGATCCTAACGTTGTTGTTACCCCAGGAAGCTTCTCAGGCTGAGAAAGTAGTTGTTGAAACCTTCTCGGGAAAGCTCCTTAGGGTCGGCTTTTAGGTGTGCTGACAATAGCCACAGCTGAAACAGTGATGTGGAAACCTTGGAGTCGCCACAGTGGAGTCACCAGGTGCACAGTAGCAATCTTCTAAGGGCTCTGATGTCTGATGCACCTTCAGAATCAGAGGCTCAATGTCACTGCCCAGGGAAAATCTTCAACTTCGTCCCCGGCAACGGCGCCAGAAATGTTAGCGACGGAAGTCACTCCTAGATTGCTTGCAGGAGCAGAGCCCGATGCCCATCAGTTTTATGTCATGATAGTTTGTAATGGGTATAAAAAGGAGTGATCAAATGGAAGTAAACTCAGACGATATTGTTTGAACTCTGAAACTAGGCCAAGGATGCATGGGTAGGTGAGGTCTTGCATGAACTTCAGACAGTGAGGTGTAGTAAGGGTGAGTAGGGGGAAGACTTATATCAGAGAGATGCAAAGGTCTGTTGTCAACATCAGGTTTCCAGCAAATTGTACAAGAAGGCATCCAAACACAAGGTCTTCTTGCGCTCAAAGACAGAAAACCAGAGAATACAATAATGCATAAATGAATCCTTTATCATGACATAATTGCAATGATCCGCACGAATCATTCATTCACGAACTCTCTTAGCATGAGACGAAAATTAGACGAAGTAAGAAAGACTGTCTGTCATAAAGCAAGAAATCTCATATACAGATGCATAACCAGAGAACTAGAGTCCGTGCTAAAACTTTACAATCGAGAGCTTTGCTCTACCATCGATGCTTACAAAAATGGAGAAAATGCCTTCATATACTCAAAACAACAAAAGCAGCAAAAACAAGATGTTGCATTAAAAACATTGCGTCTGCATGTCTTCTGACAGTCTGCGCATGCAGAATCTGGACAATTGTGTGCCTATGACAGACGCCATCAGATTTCAGACTGTCCTACTACAGATGAGTCGAAGTGAATTGGTCCTTTTCTAGACCTTCCTCTTTATGGTGGAAATGACGCTCAACCACCATCAACAACCGCCATAACTACATTCTTGGGACTGGGGACATCCTCGTTCAACTCTGCCTTCTGGGACGTGGAGGTCTCCTAATGGTGCCACCTGGATCAGCCGAACGATCTTTCTTTGGACGCTACTTCACTGGACTGCTACAAGGGACCCCTATGGAGGATGTGGACGAGGGTGTGACGGGGGTTAAAGGCGTCAATACTGTGGAGGTGATGAAGAAGAAATGGGAGCTGTAACATCAGCTAAGGAATTCCACGTGGTATGAATAGGACAGAGGAGGAAGGAGCATGGAGTGCGGGAGTACAGGAGGAGGTGACTAGGAATGAGAGGGAAGTTGGATAGATGACAGGGGAAGAGGGAGGCGGTAGGTGGAGAACAGGGGGCAACAGGGAGGATGATACCAAAGGTGACACGGCAGAAAAGGGGCCCTACAATAATGTCACAGCAATTCCGGACCCCCCCTGATTAAAGGCAGAAGGGAAAGGGGGATCCGGAATGAAGCCCCAGCCGTTGATTTAGGCATCTCGATCCTAGCTGCTAGAGAGCTGCGCACTCAATTCCAGACCCCCCCCCCTCTGCTTAAAGGTAGAATTGTGGGGGGCCTCCGGAATCCGCTCCTGACCGTAGATCTGAGCACGCAGATCCTGGCCACCCAGACCCATACTCCCTTTAAGTCTAATGCACCCGATTTTCATTGATGGATGGATGGCTATGATGGATTTGGCTCTTTCACTAGGAGAATCCCGAAAGGCCCCACCTGTGACTCAGATCTATGTCGCGTGTCCTTCAGATGAACGGTCTCGATTCTTTCAGGATTTCTGGCACCGGGGGTTCATGATGCAATGCTTCTCAAAATCCCGATTGACCAAACCACAAAAGCACGGATGTGCACCATGTGTCCTCCAGAGGAATGGTCGAGATGACATTTGATGTTAGAAGAGGGCTGCCTCCATTATCAGGCTCGCTTGATGTGACCTGGCGCTAAGACCGTGAACTCGGCTTTGAAGATCGCTTATCGGCATTTTGGGGTTCAGAGTTTCTAGAAGTGAAGTGATGAGGAGCGCTTGCCCCTCAAACTCCCGAATGCCGATGTGACCAGATCTTGCGCCACGCGTCAATGGATCGGACGACCCAGACTTAGCTTTAAAATATAAGTGCTTTCTCTTACACTATATATCGTGTAACTTGGCAACCCCAAAATCCTGATGACCGTTGATCTGCTTCATGGATGGATCTTGGCTGCTGACAGCAAAACCTTGCCCACTCACTCGTCTCGTAGCCGAAGAAGAGATCTTTCCACTGCGCGCTTGGGTGTTTCCCATTCATCCCGCAGACCTGGGTACCTTAGGCCCAAGACAAAAAATGTTGCTAACACAACCCTGCTTCTTTTGCTTAGCTTGTAGAGAAAGTGTGCATTCTTCATTTCTATATTGATTCTTCTCTCTTATCAATGTCCTCTTCTAAGGTTCATGTCTGTAACTTTTTTTGTTCTGTTGTGGTTCTCTATGAGGAACTCTCATTTTGCAATCTTTGGCCATGTGTCCAAAGTTGTTACACTTGTAGCATTCCACTTCAGTGCTCAATGATTCAAACATGTTGTAACTTCTTCTCTGTGTTTCACTAGGCCTTCTTGGATAATCCTTTTGTGTATGACTTTCAAAGTTGTTTATGTTTCTGCTGTTAGCTCTGCAATTCACAGATTTATGTCCAAAATTATTACATGCATAACATAAACCAAAAACGATAGTTTGATAATTGGGAGTTGAATATCTTCTGAAAGGAGATGATCTTCTGAATACTTCTTCTTCCTGAGGCCTATCTATCAGTTGTTGATTCTGAAATCTGAATCTTCTCGGTGGAGGAGTGTCCCTATAATATTCCTTGTAGATCTTCCTATCCCCTTTGATTGTTTCTACATAGATTTTTGGATATGTTTCTTTCTCTGTTGTTTTGGAGCTTGATCCCTTTTCTGTCTAATTGTATCCAAGTCTAGACTTTTCATGATGAGGTTTTTGACTACTAATAATGTCATCCAAAACTTTTGAGTTGTTCTGCATATTTTTCATTTGAAGATCCTTTCTTAATATGACAATCTCTGCTTCCAAATTTCCAATGATCATGTCTCTTTCTTCTATCAGTTCTTTGAGTGCTTCTTCAACTCTTTTATCTTCTTCTATTTGAACCTTCAAATTTTTGATCATTTGTTCTAGTTCTTGAGTGTCTTCTTTCTTGTCTAGTTCTACTTGTAGCTTCTTGTTTTTATTCTTTTCTCTTATTATAACTCCTATGGTACACACCAGTTCTTCTCGTTAGTCAACTTCTGACTCTTCATATTCTTCTTCGTCCTCTTCATATTCTTATTTGGTGTCTTCTTTGTTAGATTCTTCTACTTCCATGAATAAAACTCTTTATGTTTCAGTATCACTGAATTCATCTTCATTTGATGATGAGATGTCTTCTTTGGTGCATAATCTTTTCTTGAAAACTTTCTTTGTGGTTCTTTTGCCTTTATATGTTTTTTTTCTATTCGATTAATCTTAATCATTCCTCTTCTTTTTATTATGAGGACATTTGTTAGCAAAATGACCAATACCATCACAATTAAAACAAATCAAAGGAAACTTACCTTTATATCTGTTGTTGGTTCCCTTGTTCAGTCTTCTGACAAAGTTGGCCATTTCTTCATCATATTCCAAGATGTCACTGTTGCTACTATGTTCTTTTTCCTTTTGTTTTCCCTTTTTCTATGATCTTTTGGATTCTTTGAAAGATGCTTCTTTTATATCTAAATTTTCCTGTTCAGTTCTCATTTCATATGTTGTGAAGATTCCTTGTAGTTCGTCCATGCTTATTGAATCTAGATCTTCTCTTTATTCTAGTGATGATATCTTAGGATCAAATCTCATAGGGAGAGATCTTAGTACCTTTTGAACAATTACAGATTCTTTAATTTCTTCTCCCAATCCTATGATTGTATTTACTATTTCATCGACTCGTAAGAAGTAAGCTGCAATATCCTCATCTTCCTTCATATTTAGTTGTTCGAACTGACCTCTGTAAGTTTGAAGATTTATTGCTTTGACTATCGAATCTCCTTCATAAATATTTTGAAGCTTGTCCCAAATCTCTTTAGCAGATTTAGAATGTATAACTTTGGTGTAAAATGATTCACAAATACCATGCTAAAGTGCATTTGTGGCTTTGGAATTATTTTTCCTGAGTTTTATTGCTCTTTCATTTGTCGGCGGAACTACTGGTTCTTTGTATCCATCTACAACTGATTGCCAAATTTCAAATCCTTGTGCCTGTATATATGTTTTCATCCTTCTTCTCCAAAATGAATACTTATGTCCATCAAGTTGTGGTATTCCATTTTTATACATGTTATTTCTCTCCATGATCTACCTTTCAGTGGTTAAACTGATTTTTGGAGGAACCTACTTTGATACCAATTGTTGGATTACTAAGAGGGGGGGTAAATCAGTAATAGAACAATTTAATAATTTTTAACCATATAATGCAAGTGTTATATCAATGTAGCATTATCATCCAATAATTGTAGAGTAAATAAACAATGAAAAAATGAGTAATGATACACATACACAGTACACCCATTTTTTTTACATGGAAACCCAAAGTGGGAGAAAACCACAGAATGATTTTTACTATATGTCTTGAATAATTACATTCATTGGAAGCACCAACTTCCTTTTTTCCAGATGAAAATGGAAAGAGGCTCCAACCCCCTAGTTTATAAGGCTACAACCTGAGGGAAGCTCCAACTCCCCAATTCTTTGGCTATAACCAAAAGGAGGCTACAACCCACTAAGTTCTCCGAATACAACCGGAAGGTGGCTACAACCACCTATCCTTACCTCATACAACCTCCTTGAAATATAAATGCCAAATGTAGACAACCTATCACTGTCACTGAATCAACCACTGCCACTGTCAACCTGTAACAATAACCTGTAACAACCTGTACCAATCAACTTGTAACAAACTGTACCAATAAACCTGAACCAAACAACCTATACCAATAACCTAAACCAATATGTACCATGTATCAACCATGCATCAACCTTGACTCATCAAGATGTACCAACATCATCAACTATACACCTCATGTATGTGCCAACTCGTCAACTATACACCTCATGTAAAGTAGAAAGGACGACCCATATAAGATGTCAGTTGGGTTGGTGAAGAAGACATCCAGAAGCATGGAAAATTGGTGAAGGAGCTCATGGATAGGAGTCCATGAATTTTTCAGCCAGAGGAGTATGATGTAGGAGCATCACCAGCAAAGCACAAGCATGAAAGACAGCTGGGCACACTAGCATGTATTTTGAAACATTTTTAATTTCAAAGATAGTGTATTAATGTAATATCTAACAACGTTTTTTGAGTTATGAATATATTTAATGATCAGAGGCTGAGTCGTCACATAAGATCGATGGGGAGATGTATTTTGTTTTAATGAGAAGGATTGCAGTATAGATTTGGAGCATCCTCTCGTATCTTTATGACTCGATATTCATTGTAATAGATGTTAAGTAGTTGGTAGCATTTAATTTCTGATAGGATAGCATAGAGTAGTTGGAGGGAAAGGCTCGAAGAGAACCCCTTTGTATAAATATTTGTATTGTTGTCAAGTAGAGGTTGTTGTTGTTGTTGTTGTTCAAAGGCTACAAAAATATAATCTGTAGATTTCCATTGTAGTCAAGAGCCGAGAGATGCGGAGAAGTATTATGTGAATGTATGTAAGTTGAGTTGAATGAATATAGCAAAGAAGAATTGTTCCAAATGTGTGGTATTATTGTGTCTATCTAAATGAATGAATGGTAGACCTTTGTTTTCTTTCAATTCTATTTTATTCCTTGTTCTTGTATCTATGAATGGATTTGCAGGGTTGAATGTATGAGTCACTATGAAGGGTGAATAAGTTTCAATTGTTTCTCTTCTTTGAAAAAGTGCAAGGTGTGCATAGTGTCCATAAGGAGTGCGCGACTGAGTCTATTTCAACTCGTGAGATCAGAAAAGGTATCGTGAAATTATATGTGCAAGGAGTGCATAAGCGTCTGCAAGGAGTGCGTGACAGAGGTTCAACTCAAATCTCAAAAGGAGTTGCGTGTGAGAGAGACCCAGCGCAAGGTGTGCGTAGGTCAAGATTTCGACTAAGTGTCAAGGATAGTGTTCAGAGGAACAAGAGGAAATGGATGAAGTAAATTTTAGGAGGGAGTGTGGTGGAAACTCTTCAAGGAGGGAAGTCCTTGAAGTTTCCATAAAATTCAGTGGACAAGATTCCTTTCGAAGGGAGATGAATGATTCCAAACCATCAGATCTGGAAAAACAATGTGGAGGATAACCGTAAGGAGTTTAGACACTTCATAGTTTGGGAAGTTTGAAGGCTTGATGAAAGTAGCATTGTGAAGTCTGAAGCTATGCTTTGATCTCATCCATTGATCGCGAGGGGAACACGTGAAAATGAATCGGGGAATTCAGAAATCGGGAGTCTGAAGTTTCATGGACGAGAGCGCAAGAGTTTTGTGAAGTCATGAAACCCAAACCAAAGTGGGGCGAACGAATCTGAGGAGACGCGTGGCAGAAGCTGGAGATTTCAGAGAAAATCCATTCAGAAAAAGTCAAAAGAGGAGTTTGGGATATCCCCGAAGCCCAAATCATGGAGAGAAAGGACCACTCTCAGAGTCGTGGTCATTGAAGAAAAATACCTGTGTGTGTGGGTAGAGTGGTTTTGGGTGCTGTAGGGACCCAAGGAGTCACTCTGACTCATTGTTTTGAATGATCCAAGACCGAGATGTCGAGCAACCCTTTGAAGGGGAGGGGGTTTGCACCAGAGTGGTATCAGAGCAAGTACATAATTGGCTTATGTAGGGAGAGAGGTAAGATGATATCAAAAAGAGATGTCAGAAGCACCATCACAATGCCACCTAGAAGACGTGATGAGCCACCCTTAGAAAATAGATCTATGGAAAGAGAGATGAGAGAACTACCTGCGAGGATGGATGCCATGGAAATAACACAAAGAAGAGCACCTAATGTTGGAGACATCAGTAAGGCAGAAAATGAAGAAGTAGAGGTCGAAGAAGTTGTAGCTGAGGATGTTGCAGAAGAATTCTTGCTGAGAGAGGATTTCAAATTGGGAGCCAGAGTGAAGATCGATGTCCCAATGTATGAAGAAAATTTAGATACCGAAGAATTGCTTGATTGGATATGAGCAATGGACAAGTATTTCGACTATGAAGACGTCAAAGAGGAGAAAAAAGTGAGACATGTTATCACCAGGTTGAAGGGACATGCAACACTATGGTGGGACGAACTACAGGCTGACAAATAGAGCAAGGGAAACTAGAAGATTAAGAGATGGGATCGAATGGTATCCAAGATAAAGGCGAAATTCATGCCCAAGGATTACTAGATAAATCTATTCAGGAGGATGCAGAACCTGAGACAGAAGGGGATGACTGTGAAGGAGTACAAAGAGGAGTTCTATAGAATCAACATCAGGGTTGGACAGAGAGAGAGACGAGGATAAAGTTTCTAGATACATCAATGTCCTGAGATATGATATCCAAGACGAAATCAACATGGCGACGGTCATAACAGTAGAGGATGCATATCAAATTGCGCTAAAATCAGAAGAGAAGTTGGCCAGGAAGTAGAGTCAACAAAACAGAGGTCGAAGCTTGAATAGAGGCAAAGGAGTTACCCAAGATAGAACACAGAAACCCAAAGATGAGTCAGAGAAGCCACATAGTCACTCTGAGAGAGGAGGAAGTTCCAGAGGAAGACATAGTGGTGGTAAAACTCTTTTCTCGGAGGAAGAGGAAGAGGCAGAGGAGGATAAGTAAGATGCTATGCCTATGCAAAAATAGGGCATATGTCTTGGGATTGTCCCGAGAGGAAGAAAGGAGGAGGTGAAGCTCACATTTTGGAAGCGCAGAAGTGAGATGTTGAGGCAAAAGGTGCAGAGGATGGGAAATCCTTGATGATGAAGAAGGTTCTTTTGAAGCAAGAGCCAGAGACTGAAAAGCCAATGTAGAGGAACAATTTATTTAGGAAAACTTTCAAAATGAAGGATAGAGTTTGCAAGGTGATAATTGACAGTGGGAGAACCGAAAACTTAGTATCCACAGAGATGGTGGAGAAACTAGAACTAGAGACGAATGTACACTCGACGTCGTACAATGTCTCATGTTTGCAGAAAGTTCATCATGTAATCGTCACCAAACAATGCCTGGTTGAATTTAAAATAGGTGGGTATAGGGATGAAATATTGTGTGATGTGATTCCCATGGATGTATGCCATGTTTTGTTGGGTAGACTGTGGAAGTATGACATGAGTGTTATTCATGATGGGAGAAGAAACACCTATACTTTGGAAAATAATGGTAGGACACATATGTTGCTGCCAATTGAAGAAAATAAGGTGAAGGATGAAGCTAGCATGAGTATACTTCTCATAAGTGGGAAGAAACTCTTGAATGAAGTAAAGAAAGAAGAGGATATGCAGTTTGTTGTAGTGAGGAATTTGAGGGTTATCCTTACCAATAATTCGATGGAAGATTTTCTTGAAGAAGTTTAGAAACTGCTAGAGAACTTTGATGATATAGTAGTGGATGAGTTGCCAAACTCATTGACACCTATCATAAGTATCAATCATCACATTGACTTGATACCAGGATCAATCCTTCCAAACAATGCAGCGTACAAGTTGACACCTCAAGAGAATGAGGAGGTGAAGAGACAGGTTCAGGGTCTATTAGATAAATGATTGGTCAAAGAAATCTTGAGTCCATGTGTAGTGCCAACTGTACTAAGTCCGAAGAAAGATGGAGGCTGGAGAATGTTTACAGACTCAAGGGCCATATACAACATCACCATCAGATACAGGTTTCCATTGCCCAGGATGGATGACTTGATGGATTGCCTAAGCAGAGCTAACTATTTTTCAAAGATAGATTTGAAAAGTGGATATCACCAGATAAGAATGAGGGAAGGTGATGAGTGGAAAATAACATTCAAGACAAATGAGGGGTTGTATGAATGGATTTTTATGACTTTTGGCTTAACGAACGCCCTGAGTACTTTTATGAGGCTAATGAATGAAGTGTTGAAAGACTTAATTGGAAAATTCATGATTACGTATCTGGATGATATACTGGTCTTTAGCAAGACTAAGAAGGAGCATTTGAGACATTTGACGTTGGTGATGAAGAGGTTAAGGAAAGAGAAGTTGTTGATTAATTTAACAAATTCCTCTTTCATGAAGAAAAAACTCATATATTTGGGTTTTGTGATTTCTTCAAACAAATTGAAGATGGATCCTGAAAAGGTGAAAGCGATCAGAGAGTGGCCATCACCAAAGAATATCTTTGAGGTAAGAATCTTCCATGGATTGGCAAGTTTTTATCGGAAGTTCATCAGAAAGTTTAGCTGGATTAGTGCTCAAATGATGGATACAATGAAGAAAAGACACAAGTATTTCAAATGGATAGAAGAGGTTGAGAAGAGATTCAATATACTGAAGGAAAAGATAATGGAACAACTGATTCTGGTATTGCCAGATTTCAAAAAGACATTTCAGGTGAGATGTGATGCGAGTGGAGTTGCAATTGGAGCGGTCTTGATTCAAGACAATAGACCTATTTCATATTTCAGTGAGAAGTTGAACAAAGAAAAATAGAAGTACTCCACATATGACAAGGAGTTCTATGCTATAATTCAAGCCTTTAAGAAATGGAGGCATTATCTTGTGCCAAAGGAGTTTGTTTTTTATAGCAATAATCAAACTCTACAACTCATAACCAGACAAGAGAAATTAAACCATAGACATGCTAAGTGGATAGAGTTTATGAAAAATTTCACTTTGTCATTAAACACATTTCTGGTAATGCTAACAAGGTTGTTGATGCATTGAGCAGGAGAATTTCGATTCTGTAGGAATTTCAAGTTGGAACCTTAGATTTTGATCACCTTAAGGAAATGTACCACAGTGATCTAGATTTCGGAGATGCATATGAAGCATGTGTGAATCCTGCACTCAGAGATGAAATCCAGTGGGCTGAATATCTGATTAAGGATGGGTTGTTGTTCAAAGGATGCCAGTTGTGCATACCAAGATGTTCGATGAGGCAGAATTTGCTGAAGGAGAAGCATAGCAGAGGTCTAGCTAGACATTTCGACCATGACAAAACCTTTGCCCAATTAAATGGTTCATACTATTGGCCGAGTATGAGAGGAGAGGTGAAGAGGTTTGTGAACAAATGTAAGATTTGTCATTATGCCAAAGTAAAGAAGAAAAACATTGGGTTGTATCAGCCATTGCCTATTCTAGAGATGCCTTGGGATGCGATAATCATCAATTTCGTGTTGGGATTGCCAAGGACACAAAGAGGAAGTGATTATATATTTGTGGTAGTGAACAGATTTTCGAAGATGGAACACTTTATCCAATGCCAAAAGACCCGTGATGCCACGCATCTTTCAACTTTTTTTTTTTAGAGAGGTTGTGAGACTCCATGGGTTGCCCAGGAGTATAGTTTTAGACAAGGATATGAAATTTGTTGGTCATTTCTGGAGGACGTTGTGGAAAAAGTTGGGGACAGAACTATCTTTTAGTTATACATATCATCCACAAATGGATGGACAGACTGAAGTGGTGAATAGAAGCTTAAGATACTTGCTGAGGAGTTTGGTCATTGAACACCATAGTTAGTGGGATTAGACTCTAGCACAAGCAGAATTCACATACAATGACTCAGTGAACAGAAGCACTAGGAAAATCCCATTTCAAATCGTGTATGGAATAAATCCGAGAGGAGTGTAGGAGTTGAGAGATTTGAAGAAGAGTGAGTTTAGGAGCGTAGGAGATGAAGATTTCACTGCAGAAATGCAAGAACTTCATAATCAAATCAAGGAGCAGTTAAAGAAGAGTAGCAGTGAATACAAGCATAGAGTTGATCAGCACATGAGAAAGCTTAAATTTGAAGTTGGAGATCAAGTTCTAGCACATCTAAGGAAGGAAAGGTTCCTGAGGGGAACATATAACAAGCTGAAATTGAAAAATATAGGGCCATGTAAAATCCTGAGAAGGTTCGGAGAGAATGTTTATGAAATAGAGCTTCCAGAAGATGTGGGTATATCGCCCATATTCAACATTGTAGACCTGTATCCATACAGGGAGGATGGAGCCGAAAGATCCGAAGATCAAGGAGATATCTAGTGGAGAAAGAAGATGCATGTAGTAGAGAAGTTGCAAATGGAGAAGATCATAGATCAGTGAGTTGGTAAGAAGACCCAAAGGAAGACATATTGTGAGTATTTGGTAAAGTGGATAGGATGACCCATAAAATATTCCATTTGGGTTGGTGAAGCAAACATCCAAAAGCATGGAAAATCGGTGCAGAAGCTCATGGACGGGAGTCCATGAATTTTTCATCCAGAGGAGTACGATGCAGGAGCATCACTAACAAAGCACAAGCGTGGAAGACAGTTGGGCACACTAGCATGTATTTTGAAACATTTTGAATTTCAAAGATAGTGTATTAATGTAATATCTGACAATGCTTTTTGGGTTATGAATATATTTAATTATCGAAGGCTGAGCCATCACATTAGATCAATGGGGAGATCTATTTTGTTTTAATGAGAAGGATCGCAGTACAGATTTGGAGCGTCCACTCTTATCTGTCTTACTCGATATTCATTTTAATAGATTTTAAGTAGTTGGTAGCATTTAATTTTCGATATGATAGCATAGAGTAGTTGGAGGGAAAGGCTCGAAGAGAACCCATTTGTATAAAGCTTTGTATTGTTGTCAAGTAGAGGTTGTTGTTCTTTTTGTTGAAAGGATGGAAAAATCTAATGTGTAGATTACGATTGTAGTCGAGAGCTGGGATATGTGGAAACGTAGCATGTGAATGTATGTAAGTTGAGTTGAATGAATATAGAAGAGAATAATTGTTCCAAATGTGTGTTATTATTATGTCTATCTGAATGAATGAATGAATGGTAGACCCTTGTTTACTTTCAATTCTCTGTTATTCCTTGTTCCTGTATCTATGAATGCATTTGCAGGGTTGAATGTATGAGTCACTGTGAAGGGTGAATAAGTTTCAATTGGTTCTCTTCTTTGAGCGAGTACAATGTGTCGATAATGTCCACAAGGAGTGCGTGACTGAGTCTATTTCGACTCGTGAGCTCAAAAAAGGTATCATGAACTTATATGTGCAAGGATTGCATAAGCATCTGCAAGGAGTGTGTGACAAAGGTTGAACTCAAAGATCAGAAGGAGTTGCGTGTGGGAGAGACCTAGCGCAAGGTGTGCGTAGGTTGAGATTTCGACTAAGTGTCGAGGATAGTGTTCATAGGAACAAGAGGAAATCGAAGAAGTAAAGTTCAGGAGGGAGTGTGGTGGAAACTCTTCGAGGAGGGAAGTACCTGAAGTTTCCATAAAATTCAGTGGAAAAGATTCGTTTCGGAGGGATACGAACGATTCCAGAACATAAATTCTAGAAACACTACGCGGGGGATGACCGTAAGGATTTTAGACACTTCAGAGTTTGGGGAGTTTGAAGGATTTCTGAAAGCTGAGTCACGAAGTCTGAATTTGCATTTTGATCTCAACCATTGATTGCGAGGGGAACACGTGGCAACGAATCGAAGAATTCAGAAATTGCGAATATGAAGGTTCGTGGACGAGAGCGCAAGAGTTTCGCAAAGTAGCGAAACCCAAAGCAAAGTGGGGTCGACGGATATGAGAAGACGCGTTGCAGAAGCCGGAGATTTTGGAGAAAATCCATTCGGGAAAAGTTGAAAGAGGAGTTTGGGATATCCCCGAAGCCCGAATAGTGGAGAGAAAGGCCCACAGTTGTTGGCACAAGGGAAGAACCAGGGTTCAACACTGCAATAGCGTACCAACAAAACCCTAACTATCGACCCTTTCGGCAACACCTGCGAAGCAGATAAAGTATCACCCGAGGTAGAGGTAAGGGTGGCTGGAGGAATCCAGTGTCTGCATCCTTAGCTGGGACACAGATATGTAATTGTAATACTTAACATATCACTTAGCACCAATAGTTCATCTATATTTAACCAATATCTACTCCGCAGATAAGACAGAGCATCGCAACATTCATTCGGATGTAATGTATCTAAGCACTTAGCATATAGAGATAGATTATATCTAGCAAATTCAAGCACTAAGAATATTCACATAGGTCATATCTATCATCCCTATTCATCATAAGAACAAAGCAATTATAGATCTATCTATCCATATCAAAGTACTTAGAAAGTAAATACATGAACACATCAACACATCGCACAAAGCAGAGAAACACAACATATACGTGGTTCACCCCCACCCTGGGGCTATGTCCACCAACTCTTCTTATTTATTATCTTCGGTCAAGCTTCTTACAAGAACATAGAATCAAAATCCTACTCCGTAGAAGACAAGAGATCTGCACGCACTTCACCAGATCCTCCTTCTTCGAGATAGGGTACAACACCAAGCCTTCTTACAATTACTTTCACTTAGCTCAGCAAGCCTTACATAGTATGCACAAGGCATCTACAATCCATACTTAGCACTTAGCCCAATATCACACAGATATGCATATCTCCTTTCCTTACATATCCTAGACATCTATTTATACATTACAAAATAGACCTAAACATGGGTAAACCCATGGGCCGACATCCCATACCCGTTACATAATCCCAAATCCCAAAAATCTCTAAAAGGGGCTGAGATCCTGCAATCTCTGCTTCGTCTTGCGCTCCTCCCTGTCGAAGTCCAAAAAATGGTCAATCATGACCAAGAATCCTCAAAACTTGGTCAAGGGCCAATAGTCCCCCAACACTCACCTGTGACCCATCCCAAGTCACTTTAGTCTGGGTAGTTCTGCTTCAAAAGCCTCGAGCTTCGCTCGAGCTGCTTGGACTTGTTGTTGTTCCATGACCTCCTACTCAGCAAACTCTTGGATGACTGCATCGTTAATAGGTCCTGCTAGGCATTGTTCTGCTACAGTGACAATCTTCTCCAGTTCTTCTCCTCGACCTTTGATCTCTACGAACAATTGGTAAGCATTATCCTGTATAGTTTGGAGCCTCTGAGTTACTTCTATAAATCTGCTCCGGATAGTGTGGATCTGCTGCTGGGTAGTTCGTTGCTCTTGATATTGCTTCATTCTTTCAATTGCTGACAGGGGCTTCAACTGTGCCTATATAGTCTCTGCGTGTTGCTTCGCTTCCTGGATTTGTGACTCCAATGTCCACAATTCTGGATTCTCGGTGAATTTCTCATATGTCTGGGCATTGTGATCACTCAGTTTCTTGCATTCCATGGTAAGGGCCTTTATCCTTTCAACTGTGCTCTGGGTGGTTGCTTCTCTTTGATCCCTTACTTCCTGCGGAGTCTCGGGCACTTTGCGGAGCTCTAAGTTTGCGATGGTTATTGTAGCTTCTAGATAGCTTCTGTGAACTATTCTATTTGATGTGTGACTCGATCTTCTATCTTTATTTCTAAGACTATCACAGAGCAAAGTGCTCTATTGACCGCTTCTTTCACTTCGAGTTGCTCCACGAGAAACTGTTCCTTTCCTTGTTGCATCTGTGTTTTTTCTTCTTCGAACTTCTCTTGGAGAGCAACCTTTTCCTGTTATGCACCACTGTGTTGTTCTATGAGTATGCCTTGCACTTTCTTCAAGGATTGGGTGGCTTGTTGTATTTCTTCTTGTGCTCGTCGAAAGCGAGCTTCGACTGTATCAACTAGTCGATGGAGTTGGGTTGGTTCATCTCCAAATTTTGGTTCTCCTGATAGCAGGGGCACAATGGAGACTACGTGACTGGACTAAAGGGCCTTCTGTACCCCTCAGACTTAAACTTCAATTCTATCATACATCTCCTCCTTCTTGGCTTCTTGTTTCTCTGCTATTTCCAGTGAAGCATCATTGAGAGATTCTATGATGAAATCAAAATCATCATGGGTCAGTGTAATCTACATCTTGGTCACGGTGGTTTTTTATTTCTTCCGGGAAGAAGGTTTTGGGGGAGAAACCTTCCTCTTCTTCAGGGGATCGACCTCGTCTCTGGGCGGTGTTACTTTGCCTGGAATCTGTTCAGTTTATTTTTCTTTTACCTCTTCTAATTCGTCATCACCCCCTTGGTCAAGTGATATTGAGGCAGTATTTATTGAGGCGCTGCTTAAATCTTGGGCCTATTCAGTGTTCTTTGTTCGGGGTTTGTCCTATGCTTTATGAGTGTCCTTCGAGCTATCAATGTCGGATATCTCTGCAGGGTTGGCGGGGATAAGGAGGTTCGTGGACCATTCCTTAGTGATCTCATTGAGGTATTCTTTTGTAAGTTTATAATATGACTGGAGTTGCTTCTTATGTTCATCAGATTGTGTCTTAATGTAGATGAAGTGTCAATCTATGTTGAAATTCATCAAGGGTCAGAATCTCTGCAAGGTGTTCGGAGTCATGTGAGGTTCAGCCTCAATGGATCTTTTCAGTTGAAGGTAGTATGTATGAAAACCAACATTTGACTACCACTATTTGTTCATATCACTCAAATACCATAGTGTAGCAAGCTTCGCAGCAAGTGGTTCAAATGGTTCAATATCTTGGAAGGTTGCACCTTTCAGCATCTCCCAGGCAACAAAGGCGATGAGGATCAAGAGCCAGCTGAAATGAAATTCATATCCTTGATCATGTGCTTCTCTGCAGTCTATTTCTAACTGGTTATATAGGTACTTCACCCAGTTCATCTGTAGGCCTTTTGCGCACTTCCCTGCGAGGTCAACAACAAAGTCGATGACCTGCGTAGGTCAGTTCTTCCTTACTAGCTTTCCAGCTATCAGTTGGCATGCTATATGCACTGCGCCACTCTGGATGGAAGATACCTTGTAGCCTCACATTCCTTTCTCAACATCATTGTATGTCTCTTTATCTTCTGTGCTAGCACGTGATCTATGGTTTTTCCTGGATTGAACTCCTGCGGGTCAGGGCCTTGCATACTCAACCCTGCGATCCGATGGATCAAGGTCGGATAAACTGTAATCTGATGGTCTAGCCATAAGTAACCGCCATGGTAGCATGAGAGTAGCAGCTTGACACAAGCAATGACTTCCTAGTGCCTTCCGAAGTGTGGAATATTAATGACATTCAGTAGGGTGGACTGCGCGAGGTTCATCGTCCATGACTGGGGAATTATCTTTGAATTCTTTCCCTTCATCTTGGTGAGGTATTTGTATGAGGAAAGCATGTTATAGACCTTGCGATCTTTGAGGTTGAAGTCGTTGAACTTCAAGGCTGCAATCTTGTCCTGGTCTATTCGAACTGCGCATATCCCCTTCGGGAGGTACGCCATAACCAAGTTGTACTCGAAATATCTTGGCACGCTATCATGGTTCACTACACTGGCTAGAGGAGAGATGTATTCGGGCAGTATGGTCGAGATCAGCTTCGCATTGGCTAGGTCATATCTATGCTTGGTTCTTTTTCCGCTGATGACTGGGATGGTCCGGCTACGCGAGAATTCGACGGAGATGCTTGCATTGTTCTTGTCGATGAATCTTTCACACATGCAAACATTGACATTACTCTCTCATTCATGAGGTCGATGAGAACTTCCTGGATAATTTTCTCTATAGCGCTGAATTCTTCCAACATACATGCTCGGGATTGAATATATTGGGTTCAAGAATAACTATTCACTATAACGGGATGGATAGTAATGGAAAAGTGTGATGATCACTGTGAAAAAGCAACTTAGTCTGCAGGCTCAGATTCACGGTTAGCAAAAGTGTTCTTGGTGCATGGAGCAATGGGATAAATAGGTAACTCGGAAATGAGTCTCTTGCAATGGGTGTTATAACCCTAAATTGCACCACACATGCTTACCTGGCATCAGGCCAACTCATATCCCTTCTTTGCCAAAGCACTGTTGAACAACTCTTTCAAAATCCTCTTTTATAAAGGCCCACGCGCCCTAATCCATTACTGCACGCGTGTACATGCTGGCTGACCCAAAACAGCCCGTGTGGACTAACAAAAGCACGAAAAAGATGAAAGTTGCCGATGGAACAAAAATCTATGGGTGAGTTAACTGAAACTCCCAGCCATGCATGGCCGAGGGTTCGTCCAAATACCTAGCTCCTTCTAGCCTATAAAATAAGGGGTAGGGATCCCATTTGGAAGGAGGAAAAATATAGCAAAGAAACTCTGCCCATTTATGTATTCCCATTGTCCCAACCCTTTAGCCTTTTCGTGTGCCAAAGGAGATTCAAAGAAAAGCAGTTGGAGGACAGAAGAAGAGGAGCCCAGGATCAGGTTCGAGGAGCGATGGTCGGTCTCAACTTTTGTAAGCTGACTCATTCAAAGTAATAAAGAAAATTATTTTCCCATCCCAATTCATGAACTGTTTATAGTTTTATCAGTATATATTTGGATTTCTAACCCGTTAGTATATAAGTAGTATGCATGCATAGTTGTTGATTGTCTTGGATGCAAGTCAGCTTTGGAAGGAGTATTGTGAACAAGTAATCGAGCACAACGAAGGATCAACATCAAACGTCGGGAATGAGGTAGGTTGATCTTTCCATGCATTTACTAATAAAAGGGGATTTAAATATAGGGATGAAGGTAGAAAGTAATTTCTATTCGGTCATATCTGCATGCAAAGTCTGAACTCTATTTTCTAGTTCGTAGGGTGATTTTCCCCAACAACAGAATTGGTGACCATACTGGGGAGACTCTCTAGGGTTCCTGGAATTTTATTTAGTTTTTGGGTAGTTTTAAAGACTAGTTTTTCTTACCTATCTTTTCTTTTTAGTTTTTGTAAGGTCTGAGCTAGCAGGGAGTCTGGTTTTCCATACCATCTTTCCCTTACTTTTGCTTGACTGTGTTTTTTAGAACCCCCAGAGGTACACACGGCCTGCATAAGGTTTGCACGCGTGTGCAAGCGCCCTACTCTCTTACAGCCCACGTGTGAACGCTAGTTGTAGAGGTAGCAGTAGCGTGTAGAGTTTAGAGAACCTCAGAGGCAGTCATCCTCTTCCCTGTCAGAATCACACATTCTCAAGGGGTTTTCTGGAATTTTGTATGAGTCTTGTTTGCTAACAGTCCTATCTCAGATTGTTTTCGCCTTATCATTTTTTCCTTGCATTATTTGTTTTTCTGTTAGAAAGAGTGTCCAAGCCTTCAAGAGATCCTGGCTATCAATATTAGTGGTCTATTCCTGGTTTGGTCTGTCTATTTTCATTTTTTCTCAGAATTTAGATATACACGCGGCCTATACAAGGTCAGCCCACATGTACACGCCCTTTGTCTCTATCCAGCACGTGTTCGCACGTGTGTTGTTTGAGTAACAGTCGTGTGCTTGTGCAAGATAATTTTTGTTAAGGGTAAGGCAGTCATCCTTTCCCTTGGTAAGAATTATTCCTCTCAGGTGTTTGAATCTCTGTGTGAGCAATCAGTAGCTTAGGATTAATCTTACCATTAGCCTGCTTTTTCTCAGTTAAAAATAAAAGAATTTTAAAGGTTTTTAGACAAGTGTGAGAGTCATTGTTTCTAAAAAGGAATTGCTAGTGTGTGATTTTTTGACCTGATTCTCTGCGATCTACGATTAGGCCAGAATTGTTTTTCTTGGTTTTTTGCTTGTCGGTATTTTTCCTTTCTTGCTTTACTAGCATTTAAATAAAATAAAAAAAATCTTTTCATTTTCTTGTTTGGTTGAACAATCTGTTTCTGCATTATTAGTCCAGGAAAAAGTCTTTTATTTCATAAGTTTTTGCAGTTCACTTAGATCATAAGTAGCTCATAGTCTAGTGAAATTATTTTGAGTTTGTTGTCCAAAATCTTAGAAAAAGTAAAAATATTTCTTTTGAAAAGCTGTTGAAATTTTGCATTCAGTAAAAGTTTTGTTTCCATCTTTTTTATTCATTTTTTTCTTTCGTCTTTTACACATCATCAGTTTCACCTTCATACCCCTTGACGTAAGACAAAGCCATAAAATTAATGCTAAATTTAAAATCTACTAGACTTTTATGTTTGTAGGGTTCACCGACTAGTTCAAGACTAGGGCCTTGGATTAGGTTGGAGAGGAAACTCTTCAAGGCCATTTTAAATCAAACATTGGAGTCTGAGATAGGGAGTGTCTAAATCCAATGTCGTGAAAGTTATCTGGGACCCCCCTCTAACATAGGGGATAAGCACGAAGTCGCGTGCGGAAAGGTAGCGGAGATAACCCCTCCAAAGTTAGACCAATCGTAGTGGAGAACACATATAGAGGGCTTGTTTTGGGATTCCGTAGTTTGCATTTTCCACGGGGCTTCGTGGGTCTCGAATCCGTTCAAGGTCCTCATTTGTCTTCCAGAACATTTGCTCTCGATACCCTTGACAGGTTTCGGGCTCAATACCCTGCTCATTGTGGTCTACCCGACTTTCGATTGTACCCACCTGGTGACTATTCGCGTGCTAGCAACCTAATTTCCAATTTTTGTTAGGGACATACACAGGTGATTACATGGGTATACCACGGTACCTAGGACAGACATCGGGCCACGCTTTGCAGAGTATACCCAGAGGGTTCTTCTGTGTTCAAGTTGCACTTGCACTGGTAAGTTTCTCTAGTGTTGGTTGTTGTAACTGTTCTTCCAATTAATTTAGTGTTTGCTTGTCTTATCTTCTAAGGAATTTTTTTTAGTGTGTGTTACTTTTGAACATTTAGACTACCTTAGAGTGTCTTGGATCTTCTCACATAGTGGAGGATCCCGAGCTCCGTCGGTCATGAAGGCTTGTTGGTCTGCCGCCAGTTACACTAGACCCACCCCCGCCACCATTAAGGTGAAAGCTAGACCAACAAGAGTCTTTTGAAGCGACTAGGTTACAAACCATTGTGCTCGAACAACCCCCGGAGGAATTGACCATTTTGGACCTTTAAGCAACCGCTCTTGGCCCGGTTGAAACCCCAACCACTGATTTCTTGGCACCTTTTATTGTACCAATTCAATTTTATGAGCGCCAGATAATGTCGCACACAGCAATGGAAACAAATGTTGTTACTCCTTCTGGGAATTCTTCAATTCCCACCACGGTTGTCACCACAGGAGAGCTTTCATCTCCTAACCCACTGTCGTCAGTCTGAGCCACCATGGGCTCAATTGTAACTACTCCGCACTGTGGTACGATTTCATCTTTAGTGGCGGCCACAACCCCTTTCACACCTAGTGCGACAAGCCCTCCGTTCTCATAGGGGATGCCTAGTTCGAGTACAAGTCCTGTACTTTCCTACTCCACTTTACAGACTTTGGGTCTGGGGGCAAGGAGCTCTAGCGCTCCTCTGCAAGGTCACATTGGGAGAACTCCTTCTCCTTTTAACACTTTTCCTTACGGAGGAGGTCATATCCCTCTTTCCTCCCCTTCACTCGATGGATCGCATCAACAATCCGTCGGGCAACCTACACACAATAGTTTATTTGGAGCGGGGAGTCAAGCACCACCTTCGCATAGTATGTCGGTAGGTTCGACACCATTTTCTTTGAACGGAATTTTTGGTGACAACACCTTCTTGTCAGTCGCTTTCCCAACTGGGGGCAACCCCAGTGTTGGACAATCTACTCCTGTGCAGGGTACTATTCTTGCACATGGGGAAAACCTAGTAGGACCATGGAATTATGGGCAGAGATCCATTCCCTCCTCCGGAATGCCGCTCTGGGGTAATTCTTTCCACAATCAATGGAACCCTGGACAAACTACTATTCCTATCCCCATGGGACCGACATGGGGTAATCCTTCCCAAAGTCCTTCGAATATAATGAATTCCCAGCCATCTATGTCCTATTTGGGAAATCAGTCGATGATGTCTCCACATATGAAAAATCCTTACGCTGGCTAGGGTCATGGTTTCTACCAGAATCTGGGCCAGCAGTCAAACATTTCCTGGCAACCTGGTGCCAATCAAACTCCAGGTCCCTTTTTCCCAGGTTATCAGTAGCAACCCAAACTACCATTTCTGGCGACTTTACACTTGCCAGATTTGACAAGGTTGTTGAATGACCCTATTTGTCACAATCCGCGTTGGCCTCCTATGCCGACGAAGTTGCATTTGGACATTCCAAAGTTCGAAGCCAAGCCTAACGAATATCCAAGAGATCATGTGACTACCTTCCATCTTTGGTGCTCATCTAACTCATTGAAAGATGACTCCGTACGGTTGCGATTGTTTGAACGTACTCTCATTGGGAGTGCTGCAAAATGGTACATTAAGCTTGATCGCTCAAGATACTCTTCTTTTGGAAAACTGGCGATGGCTTTCCTGAACCATTTCTAGTTACCTGTGAGATGCGATGCTAGCACAGAGCTACTCGCCAATTTTGAACAGACAACAATGGACCATATCTTTGATCACATCCGAGAATGGAGACGTCGGAAGAGTTTAATCAAGGTACCAGTCCCACTCATATTCCTGCTTGAGTGGTTCCTTAAGTCTTTGGTCCCACAGTTATCCAAAGACGTTGCGATGTTAGGAGTTTTCTTCGAAGAAGACGCCATCATGAGGGCTCAACAATTTGAGCTCATCTATTCTCAATCCGATTTATTATACAACATCTTGCTAGATGTGCCACATTCAATACTAGATAAAACTAGACAGAGAGATGGACCACATGCCAATGGTATTGTCGGTTCAGCACAAACCAAGCCCGCTGAGCAATTGACAAAGCAGTTGCAACAGTTATCCATACAACACACAACGGCCAGCCAAACTACTTCTTTGGCTACTCCCCCTACCAAAACGTCGGAAGTCACATAGTGCAGTCGACTAACCCAAAGGCCACCCAACAGCCTGAAGGGAAGAAAAAAAAATGAAAGAAGGGTAAGGGGGATAAAAAACCCAACTATAATGTTAGGGGGGACAACACTGAAAAATGGAAGTTGAGGTATCCATGCAACTTATGCGCGGAAGACCACCCAACCCATCTATGTCCTCGACTTGCAGAGGCCCAAAAGTTTGTCACACATCAACATCAGGCAGTGTTTACTAATCCATTTCAACATGGGAAAAATCTAATTCAAGCCTCTGCAAGCACGGAAGGGGGCAGCCAAGAAACCTACCCGCCTCTGAACAACCCCGCATCCGCAAACATATATATGGTTAGGGGTGATGCTTTCATATCGACTAGAGCGCATGATTATAGTAAACCAAGCGCTTCTGAGAAGGGTAAAGAAGTTGATCTCCCATCTCTTCCTCTACAGATTGAGAAGATGTTAGGAGAAACAATGACACTCATTCCAAAAGGTGCATTTAAAAAAGCTTCTCATAACCCAAATGC
>JZKD02S2167068.1:807209-832250 GCA_000966675.3 Picea glauca | reverse complement strand
AGTGGGTCTTATTTAATAATATAGTGGACCTAGTCCACCTTACATTGAATGACCTCCACTATTATCACTATGGGCCCTCTGGGCCCCCCTACTACCTCTCTAGCTACCTTACATCGAGCACAATGGAGAATTGACATCAAATGTCGGGAACAAAGTAGGTTGATTTTTCCATGCATTTACTAAGAAAAGGGGATTTAAATCTAGGGATGAAAGTAGAAAGTAATTTCTATTCAGTCATATCTACATGCAAAGTCTGAACTCTATTTTCTAGTCCGTAGGGTGATTTTCCCCAACAACAATGGACGAGAAGCCTTCATTAACTCTGTTATGTCAATTATGGTGAGGTCTAACAGTCTGGTGGCAAACCATAAATGCCTTTCTATCCGTTCGCAGGGTCAACCTAATGGTTATACCATTCCCAACGACTATATTGCTTTTCCATGGCGAAGTTCCATGTGACGCTATTCTGTTATCTTGATGAAGCTCCAATTTTGCAAGTTTTCCTTCTATGAAGTTCCCTCTGGAACCTTCTGTGACTTTTTTTATCTTAGCTCTCTTCTTACTTAGCCTTCTAGCCTTCTTTCCAGTGAGCTTCATCTCAATATTCCTTTTTTCATTCTGATTCTTATCTTCTTTTGGCATAGTTACTTCGTGCTATTGAGATTCTACCCTAAGACTCGAGGATAATACTTCTTCTTTACCTGGAGTAGGCACTTCATTCTTTTGTTGGTCCTCTAGTGTTCTTGAAACTTTGACATCCAATTCTATGGATTTAAATATCTTCATTTGGTTCTCCTGTTCTTCGATCAGTTGTGCAATCCTCTTAGTCATGAAATATTTTAATTCTTGCTTCTTCTTCTTTAAGACTTCTTCTTCCTTTCTTCTGGCCTGATCTCCTTCAATCCAAGGTTTTCCTAGTAACATAGAAAATGGAGCGGTGTTCTCAATAAATTTAACAACTTCAAATTCTTCCTCTGTCGAAGTTCCATTGACATTCATAGATATCTGGGCTAGATTTCCACATAGGTTTATAAGATTTCCTCCGAATAGTTCTATGCCTCCTAAGGAATGGATCACAGCAGGATTTCCCAAAGCTTCCCAAGTTCTTTCTGTCATAATATTCACCTATTTTTCCTCATCCACAACACAGTCAATGTCGAAGTCTCCTATTATTGCTTCTATGCATGTTTTTTCTTTGAAGATCTCTGATAAGTTGACATGTCGGTGGTCATTCAGGGTTTCTTTCATCTATAGCAACACTTTCTCAGATTCTTTCTGGGGTTCTACCATAATCTTAGTTGCTAGTTCTATCTTAGGATTTTCTTGTTTCATATTCATCCTTTCAAGCTTCTCAATCATTCTAGGGAAATCCAATACTGCATGGTCTATAGTTTTACAATAAAGACAACAAGATCCTCTTCCAGGGCATTCCTTAGTGAGATGTCCCGGTCTTCTACAACTATAACAAAGGGTTAATCATCTCTTTATTTTAAATGATCCCCAACCCTTCCTGTACTGTGCGCGAGGATCATAGTAGCTAACCTGCAAAAAATTATTTCTAGGCTCCTGCATCCACTTGTTAGTCCAAATATTCTTTATATGCATAGGTATAACATATCTCTCACTATTCTTATCAGATCTACTCATATCAAGTCTTCTTTCATCTGTTAGTACCCTAGTTTTCAAGCTAGGACAGAATCTATCAAACATACCTAGATCCATACTGGTGAAACAAAAATTTCCACTTATCTTACTTCTACAGTGCACAAAGCTTTTAGATCTAGAACTTTTCACTATTCTTACCTTTACCAGAGCACAGAGCTTGCAGATCTTACCTCTTTTACTCTTGGCACAAAGCTTTCATGGATCAAGTAGAATGTTGTGCACAAGGGCAACAGATATATGCACGGATCTTTCACATTTTCAGGTTGGATCTTTGCATAAAGCTTCTTCTTCCTCAGTTCCTAGCAATCATAGTTTCAGGTCCCAGAAATGGAACCATTTGTTGGCACAGGGGAAGACCCAAGGTTCAACGCTACAACATCGCATGAAAAAAACCCTAACTGCCATCCCTTTCGTCAACACCTGCAAAGTAGATGAAGTCTCACCCAAGGTAGAGGCAAGGGTGGTTGCAGGACTACAATGTTTGCAACCTTAGCTGGGACACAGAGCTTTGATTGTAATACTTAACAGAGCACTTAGCATCGATAGTTCATCTATATTTAACCAATATCTACTCTGTGGATAAGATAGAGCATCGCAACATTCATTCAGATCTAATGTATCTAAGCACTTAACATAGAGAGATAGATTATATCTAGCAGATTCAAGCACTAACCATATTCACATAGGTCAGATCTAGCATCCCTATTCATCATAAGAACAAATCATTAGTATATCTATCTATCCATATCAAAATACTTAGCAAGCAAAGACATGAACACATGAACACATCGCACAAAGCAGAGCAACACAACATATACGTGGTTCACCCCCACCCTGGGGCTACATCCACCAACTCTTCTTCTTTTTTATCTTTGATCAAGCTTCTTACAAGCACATAGCATCAAAATCCTACTCTGCAGAAGATAGGAGATCTGCGTGCACTCTGCCAGATCCTCCTTCTTCGAGCTAGGGTACAACACCAAGCCCTCTTACAATTACTTTCACTTAGCTCAGCAATCCTTACACAATATGCACAAGGCATATACAATCCATACTTAGAAATTAGCCCAATATCACACAGATATGCATATCTCCTTTCCTTACATAGCATAAACATCTATTTATACATTACAAAATAGACCTAAACATGGGTAAACCCATGGGACGACATCCCATACCCTTTACATAATACCAAATCCAAAAAATCTCTAAAAGGGGCTGAGATCCCACAATCTCTGCTTCATATTGCGCTCCTCCCTGTCGAAGTCCAAAAAATGGTCAATCATGACCAAGAATCCTCAAAACTTGGTCAAGGTCCAACAACGATCAGAGACATGGTCATTGAATAAAAATACCTGTGTGTGTGTAGAGTGGTTTTGGGTATCGCAGGGACCCAAGTGTTATAACCCTAAATTGCACCACATATGCTTACCTGGCATCAGGCCAACTCATGTCCTTTCATTGCCAAGACATCTGCTAAACAACCTCTTTGAAAATCCTCTTAAATGAAGCCACACGCTCCCTAACCCACTACTGCACGCATTTAAATGCTGGCAGGCCTACTACAGCCCGCGTTTACCTAACAAAGCACAAAAACAGGAAAGTTGTCGATGGGACAAAAAGCTATGGGTCAGTTAACTGAAACTCCCGACCATGCATGGCCGAGAGTTCGTCCAAAACCCTAGCTCCTTCTAGCCTATAAAATAAGGGGTAGGGGTACTATTTGGAGGAGGAAAATTATAGCGAAGAAACTCTACCCGTTTTCCAAGTCAATATTGTCCCAGCCCTTTAGCCTTTTCTCAAGCCTAAGGAGAATTAACGCAAAGCAGTTGGAGGACAAAAGAAGAGGAGGAGCCCAGGATCAGGATCAAGGAGCGGTGGCCGGTCTCTATTATCATTGTAAGTTGATTCATCTTGAGATTAATAAAAGAATACTTTTCCCGTCCCAATGCATGAGTTATATGTGATTTATGTGATTTATGCTTAACTTCTAACCCTCAAGTAGAAAGATAGCATGCATGCGTAGTGTTTTGTCTTGATTGCAGGTTAACTTTGGAAGGAGCAGCGCAAGTAAGCGGGCAAAGCACAACGGAGGATCTACACCAAACATCAGGAAAAAGGTTAGTAGTTCCTTTCCATGTGTGTGTCTTGAAAGAGGGGTTTAAGTATTGGGTGGTAGGTTAAAAGGTCATTTCTAAAAGGTCAAAATCTGCATGCAAGTCTAGCCCTAGCTTGTTAGTCTGTAGGGTATTATTTCCCAACAACAGAACTGGCGACTCCGCTGGGGAGATTTACTCTTTAGGGTTTCTAGGTTTGGTTGAATCTTTGGGTAGTTTAAGAAATTTTTTGTTTCTTTGCTTGTTGATTTTCTGCAAGGCCTGAGCTAGCAGGGAACCTGGTTCTTTATACTTGTTTTCCCTGACTGTTGCTTGAAAGAGATTTTTGAGACACACAGAGGTACCCGCGGCCTGCATAAGGCCTGCACGCGGGTGCCCGCGCCCTAACCTTCTGTAGCCCGCATTTGAACGCTTGCTGCAGTGGTTTGAATAGCATGTAGGACTCAGAAAGCTTGAGAGGTAGTCTTCCTCTTCTCTGTCAGAATTTTACATTCTCAGAGGGCTTTCTGGATCCTGTCTGAGTCTTGCTAGTTCATAGTCTTGTCTTGGTTTGCTTTATTGCATCTTGTTATTTCTAGTAATTGTTTTTATTTTTTGTTAAGAAGAAGCATCCAAG
The DNA here is from genome assembly GCA_000966675.3 of Picea glauca. Lineage (NCBI taxonomy): Eukaryota > Viridiplantae > Streptophyta > Pinopsida > Pinales > Pinaceae > Picea > Picea glauca. The sequence goes on along the minus strand of JZKD02S2167068.1, from coordinate 827,852 downwards.
CCTTCAAGAGACCCTGGTTGTCAATACCAGAGGCCTTTTCCAGGTCTGGGCTGCCTGTGGTTAGTTTTGTCTTAGAGTTCATACATACCCGCGGCCTATGCAAGTACTACACGCGGGTACCCGCGCGCTGTTGTAGCTCAGCACGCATTTGCACGCGTGCTGTTTAAGTAACAGTCGCGGGCTTGATAGGTTGTTTTTCAATCAGGGTGGGGCAGACACCCCTTCCTGTGGTGAGAAGTGTTCCTCTCAGGGGTTTGAGTCTAGGGTTTCACAGTCAGTAGGTTAGGGCCTCTTACCCTTAGCCTGTTTTTTCTTGGTTGATTTTTGATAGAAAAGATTAAAAGAAAAAAAAAATTGTTTGATGGTTTTTGGACAAGCGTAAGAATCTGTGCCTTCTTGATTGCCATTGCACATATTTGCTTTGATTTCTTGCGGTCTGCGCTTTAAGCCAGAATTTTATTTTGTTTCTTGGTTTTGTGCTTGTCGGCATTTTTCCTTTGTTGCTTTATTTCAGCACTCAAATAAAAATAAATAAAAACATATCTCTTGTTCATTTTCTTCGTTGTTTGAAGATTGTGTTTCTGCATCAATAGCTAGGAAGAAGTTTTTTTTCATAAGTTTTTGCAGTGCATTTAGAGCATAAGTAGCTCGCAGATTGAGCGAAATTCCTTTATGTTTTCTGCATGAAATCTTAGAACATTCGAAAAGAAAAAGAAATCTTTCTTAGTGAAAAGTTGTTGGTTTTTGCATTGTTTGTAAAAGTTTTTGTTTCCAAGCATTTCTTATTCATTTTGCTTTGAGTCTTTACACACCATCAGTTTCACCTTCATACCTTGTGATGTAAAAAAAACCCATTAAAAGCAATGCTAATTAAAATCTATTAGACTTTTTGTTTGTAGGGTTCATACACTAGCTCAGGACTAGGGCCTTGGAATAGGTTGGAGAGTAAACTCTCCAAGGCCACTCAAAACAAAACATTGGAGTCTGTGATAGGGAGTGTAGAAGTCCAGTTTCATGGAAGTTATCCGGGACCCCCCTCTAACACAGGGGCTAAACACGAGGTCACGTAAGGAAAGGTAGCGGAGATAACCCCTCCAAAGCCAGACCAAGCGTAGTGGAGAACACATATCGAGGATTTGTTAAGGGATTCTGTCGTTTGCATTTGCCACAGGGCTTCGTGGGTCTCGAATACGTTGAGGTCCTCAGTTGTCTTCCGGACCATTTTCTCTCGATACCCTTGACAGGTTTCGGGCTTGATCCCCTGCTCATTGTGGTCTACCCGACTACTGACTGTACCCGCCTGGTGACTGTTCGCGTGCTGGCAAACTAGTTGCCAATCTTTTCTAGGGACATACACGGGTGACTGCAGGGGTATACCACGGTACCTAGGACAGACATCGGGCCACGCTTTGCAGAGTATACCCAGAGGGTGCTTCCATTTTTGAGTTTCACTTGCACCGATAAGTTGCTCTAGTGTTGGTTGTTGTAACTATTCTTCAAAATAGTTAGTGTTTTCTTGTCTTATCTCATAGGGGATTTCTTTTCGTGTGTGTTACTGTTTGCGCATGTAGAATACCTTAGCGTGTCTTGGATCATATCACACAGTGGAGGATCTCGAGCTCTGCGGATCACGAAGGCTTCAGGGCCTGCCGCCGGTTATACTGGAGCCACCCCCACCACTGCTGAGGCGGAAGCTAGACCAACAAGGGTCTTTCAAAGCGACCGGGTTACAGCTCATTGTGCCCGAACAACTCACGGAGGAATCAATCGCCAATATTGGTTCGGTTGAAACCCCAAACACTGATATCTGGACACCGGTTATTGTACCAGTCCAATTTACCGAACTCCTGTCAGTGCCTCACACAGCTATGGCAACAAACGTTGTTACTTCCTCTGGGAATTCTTCCATTCCCACCACCGTTGCTACCACAGGAGAAGTATCTCCTAACTTTTCGTTGTCGACGGTCCGGGCCACCATGGTCTCGGCTGCAACTACGTCGCACAGTGGACCGACCCCATCTATCGCGACGGCCACAAATCCCTTTACACCTAGTGTGACAGGCCCTCCATTTTCATACGGTATGCCTAGTTCAGGCACAAGTCCTGCACTCACTCACTCCACTTTAAAGACTTTGGGTCTGGGGGCAGGGAGCTCTACCGCTCCTCTGCAAGGTCAACTGGGGGGCATTATTGTCCCTTTCAATACCTTTCCTTACGCTGGAGGTCATATCTCTCCTTCGTCCCCTTCACTTGGTGGTCCGCATCAGCAGTCCGCTGGGCAGCCTGCACACACGAGTTCATTTGGAGCCGGGAGTCAAGGAACACCTGCGCAAAATCTGTCGGTAGGTTCGTCCCCGTTTGTTTGGAACGGGATGTTTGGTAACAACACATTCGCATCCACTGCTTTCCCATCTGGGGGCACTCCCATTTTTGGACAGACTACTCCGGTGCAGGGTACTATTCCTGCGCCGAGGGAACATATAGCAGGACTTTGGAACTCAGGTCAAGGATCCGTTCCCTCCTCTAGAATGTCATTCTGGGGAAAATCTTTCCACAGTCAATGGAACCCTAGGCAGAATTCTATGCCTCTCCCAACAGGACCGACATGGGGTAATCCTTCCCAGAGTCCGTCACACACGATGAATGCCCAACATCCTATGTCCTTTATGGGGAATCAACCAATGATGTCTCCACAGATGCAAAATACTTACGCTGGTCAGGGCCATGGTTTCTACCAGAACCCGAGCCAGCTGCCAAACTTTTCCTTGCAACCTAGTGCCAGTCCAACCCCAGGACCCTTTTTTCTAGGCTATCAGCAGCAACCCAAACTACCATTCCTGGCAACGTTACACTTGCCCGATCTGACAAGGTTGTTAAATGATCCTATCTGTCACGATCCACGTTGGCCTCCTATGCCAACAAAGTTGCCTTCAGACATTCCAAAGTTCGAGGCCAAGCCTAAAGAAGATCCAGGTGATCACGTGACTACTTTCCATCTTTGGTGTTCATCTAATTCATTGAAAGATGATTCCATCCAGTTGCGATTGTTTCAACGCACTCTTATCGGGAGTGCCACGAAATGGTACATCGAGCTTGATCGCTCACGATATTATTCTTTTGGTGAAATGGAGATGGCCTTCCTAAACCATTTCCAGTTACCTGTGAGATATGATGCTGGCACAGAGCTGCTTGCCAATTTCGAATAGACGACAGCAAATCATATCTCTGATCATATCAGAGAGTGGAGACGTCGAAAGAATCTAATAAAAGTACCAGTCCCACCAGCATTCCTGCTTGAGTGGTTCCTTATGTCTTTAGTACCGCAATTATCCAAAGACGTCGCGACTTCAGGAGTTTTCTCTGAAGAAGATGCCATCATGAGGGCTCAACAGTTTGAGCTTATCTATTCTCAATCTGGTTTATTGTACAACATCCTGCCGGATGCACCATGATCAATTCTGGACAAAACTAGACAGAGAGCTGGACCACATGCCGATGGTATTGTTGGCTCAGCACAAACCAAGCCCGCTGAGCAATTGACAAAAAAATTGTAACTGTTATCTATCCAACACTCAGTGGCCAGCCAAACTACTGCTTTGGCTTCTCCTCCTACCCAAACATCGAAAGTACACTCTATGCAGATGACTAACCCAAAGGCCACCCAGCAGCCTGAAGGGAAGAAAAAACAATGCAAAAAGGGTAATGGGGATAAGAAACCCACTGATAATGCTGGCGAGGGAACTACGGAAAAACGGAAGGCGAGGTATCCGTGCAACTTGTGTGCGGAAGACCACCCAACCCATCTTTGTCCTCGACTTGTAGAGGCCCAAAATTTTGTCACACAACAACAGCAAGCCGTGTTGACTAATCCCTTTCAGCATGGGAAAAATTTAACTCAAGCCTCTACAAGTGCCGAAGGGGGCAGCCAAGAAACCTGCCCTCCTCCAAACAACTCCTCGTCTACGAACGTATATATGGTTAGGGGTGATGCTTTAATAACGACTAGAGCGCACGACTATAGTAAACCAAGCGCCTCTGAGAAGGGCAAAGAAGCCGAGACCCCATCTCTTCCTCTACAGATCGAGAAGACATTGGGTGAAACAATGACATGCATTCCAAAGGGTGCGTTTAAGAAAGCTTCTTACAACCCAAACGCAAGGGCCGCCCAGAATTACTCTGTGGTGGAAGATTTATCACAAACCCCTTGTGCGATGTCCGCTTTGGAGGTCCTCCAAAGATGCCCTGCTCAGAGGAAAGCCTTGTTGATTTTTTTAGGCTCTACTGAGACTTGTAACCCAGGTACCATCATGCTAGATACGACCGACTTAAAACCTCGTCTACCTTACCATGTCGCATTTCAGATAGTAGTGGCTCATCCCACAAAAAATTTTACACGGAAAATTTTTCGCACGGTGGTTGACGAGGGCGCTTCGACTTGCGTTATGTCTTTAGCATGTTGGAAGGCCATTGGTCAGCCCACTTTGTCTCCATCACCTACTCTCCTCACTGTGTTCGATGGTCATTCTTTCCGACCACATGGCATCGTTCCTTCTTTCCCTGTGCAGTTAGGGGGGAAGACTGTGTGCATCGAAGTAGAGGTAGTCGATGCTCCCCTCAACTATAACCTCTTGTTAGGTCAGAGTTGGACCTATGCTATGAAAGATGTGGTTGCTACAGTTTTCCGAGTCTTGTTGTTTCCACACGAGGGTCGGATAGTGACCATTGATCAATTGTCCTTCTCTAGGCCTGACCCAGCTTTGGGGCATCCATGGTTCCCATGATTGATAATCCTCAGCCCAGGGTCGTTAATGTAGGAGTTGGTTTGTACCCATCCTTGATGGGTACCTTTGATTACCCACCTCCTCATAACGATGTCCAATTTATATCGAATCACCACAAGGCTGAGATTTTTCACGTTTCGTCGTTCCGCATGACTTACTTTGAGGATCTGTGGATTCTTCCTTCCCCATCTGCCATGATGGATAAGACAAGGAACTCCGGCATGTCCATGCCCTTGTCAGCCACTGAAGTAGCGTACTCTTTAGTCCAGCAAGCTTCAGCTACTCCCGATCTGACTCCCGCACCAGAGTTGGATCCACTTCTAGAGCCTATTTGGGCTCAGGATTCTCTTGCTACCACCGATTCGTTAGACTTAGTCTTGCCTTCTGACGAAGTTGTAATCGAAGCGATGACTAGTCCGAACAAACCTTGGGATGATCTTCATCACAGATCATATTTCCTCCCAGAGTTACACCAAATCGAGGCAGAAGAATTCACTATCACCATGACGGGAGATCAGTCATGTCCTATTAACCTCTCAGCTACACAGGAAATTTATGCTGAGGGGAATATGGTGACTATCACTGAAACTATACCTATCAATATCTTCCGAAACCCTGGCGTCATGGAGAATGTCTTCATCGGAGCGGATTGCTCCCCCAAAGAGATTCAGATTTACACGGATCTTTTCAAAGAATTCTGCGACGTTTTTGCCTAGTCTTACAAGGAAATGCCAGGTATCGATCCAAATATAGTTGAACATAAAATCACAACGTATCCTGATGCCAAGCCTGTTCGACAAAAACTTCATCCAGTTAATCCTAGGAAAGCAGCAGCCATTAAGACGGAGGTGGAGAAATTGCTTAAGGCAGGGTTCATTTACCCAATTCATTTGACTCAATGGGTGTCAAACCCCGTGTCGGTCGATAAAAAACAAGGCACGATTCGTGTATGTACCTATTTCCATGATTTGAACAAGGCATGTCCAAAAGATAATTATTCAACCCCATTCATTGACCAGATCATTGATGAATGTGCTGGTTGTGAAGCCTTTTCGTTCATGGATGGTTTTTCAAGCTATAATCAAATCCAAATCAAACCTGAAGACCAACACAAAATGACATTCATTTGTCCGTGGGGTACATTCGCCTATCATAAAATGTCTTTTGGTCTCAAGAATGCTGGAGCCACTTTCTAGCGGGCCATATCTTTTGCGTTTCATGACCTCAAACATATAGTTGAGACCTATCTTGATGATTTAGCATCACGCTCTTGCAAGCGAAAGGATCATCATATGCACCTCAGAGTAATCTTCGAACATTGTCGCTACTTCAAGATTTGCTTGAATCCCAACTAGTGTAGATTTTGCGTCACGTCAGAACGTTTGTTAGTTTTCATTGTATCAACGACATGGATCATGGTGGATCCTCTTAAGGTGGAGGCAATAATCCGGTTTCCCCCCCACGCACAATCTTACAGCTTCAAAGTCTTCAAGGTAAGGCAAACTTCTTACGACGCTTCATCGCCAACTATGCCGAAATCACCAAGGGATTTATGCGTTTACTTAAGAAAGATGTTCTGTTTCTTTGGGACGACAACGCTCAACACTCTTTCGATGCATTAAAACACGCCCTCACAACCACACCTCTGCTACGGCCACCTAATTATAACAAAGACTTCTTATTATATCTGGCTGCCACAGAGTCAACCATAGGCATGGTTTTAGTTCAGGAAGATGATTCATTCTCAGAATACGTGATCTATTACCTGAGTCGAGGCCTCGTAGGACCAGAACTTAATTATTCCCATCTAGAAAAACTTGTGTTGGTAGCAGTTCATGATGTTCAACGGTTCCGTCACTATGTTCTGTTTCACAAGACCACCATCATTGCTGTCGTGAATCCATTCCAGTACATGTTGACACGATGAGTTATCGACAAAAAAACCAGTAGATGGATGGTCATCCTCCAAGAATTTGACTTAGACTTCGTTTCAGCAAAGTCCAAGAAGTCATTGGTCTTCACAGAACTTATTTCGAAACTTCTGGTTGAGTCAGGTGACGTTGTGCCTGAGGAATCGCCTATCCGGGGGGATATGTTTTTTATTGAATCTTCAGACCCCTGGTACAGAGATATACTGATCTATCTCTAGAATTTGAAGTGCCCCACCTCTGCTTCTCGTGATGAGCGTCGGCGGATACGCCATCAGGCTAAGAACTATCTCATACTCGATGATACGTTGTATCGAAGAGGTGTAGACTGCATCTTGCATCGATGTCTCACTCATGAGGAGGTCGTCATAGTGCTCAACGATTGTCATACAGGAGCTTTTGGCGGTCACTTATCTGGGTTGGCAACAGCCCAAAATATTTTACGAGCAGGTTACTTCTGGCCCACACTTATCAAAGATTGTATCGAGTCGGTCAAGAAGTGCCATCCGTGCCAATTTTTTTCTCGGAAGATGAGGGCACATCCAGCTCCTATGTTTCCTGTCATCACAGTTGGTCCCTTCACTAAGTGGGGGATTGATTACACTACACGCAAACCCCCGTCAGTAAGGGGGCACCGCTATATCATCGTCGTTGTCGACTACTTCACTAAATGGGTCGAAGTTATGCCAACGTTTAAAGATGATGGAGAGACAGCAGCTCTCTTCTTATTCAACCAGATTATAGCACGGTTCGGCATCTTGAGAGAGATTGTCACCGACCATGGCAGTCACTTTCAAAATAAAATGATGTCCGAGTTAACATCAAAGCTTGGGTTATGGCAAGAAAATTCATCACCTTACTACCCCCATGCCAATGGGTAGGTGGAAGCTATAAACAAAACTCTTAAGACGATTCTACAGCGAACTATCAACCCAGCCAAGTCAAACTGGCATTTGATGTTATACTCAGCATTATGGGCTTACCGAACATAAGTTAAGACTGCAACCAGTTTCTCACCTTTTCAACTCGTTTACGGGCTGGAAGCAGTCTTGCCCATCGAATGTCAAATCCCATCTCTAAAATTGGTAGTACAATTATTGCCAGACACTTCTCCACTTGAAGAACGGTTAGTACACCTTGAGCATCTTGATGAGAAGCGTCGCGATGCGGCTTTGGCCAATGAGGCTCATAAACATAAGGTCAAATGTCAATATGATAGGTTCGTTCGTCCTCGGATTTTTTCTGAGGGCGACCTTGTCCTGGTCTATGACCAAGACAAGGACCCCCTGGGGGCAGGAAAGTTTAAACCCATGTGGTTCGGACCCTTCATTATTAAGGAGGTTTTAAAAAAGGGTGCTTATCGTTTGGTCGATTTTGAAGGGAATGCTTTGGCGGAGCCTAGAAATGGGCTCTACCTCAAGAAGCATTACTCATAGAAAGGTCACTGTGGGTAACTTTTTGTAACATATGTATAGTCTTTGTACTATTACTTTTTTACGTTTCTGTTAAAAAGTATTATGGACGTGTCATTGTTGTTATATTTCATCAATATGGCAGATGTCAAGTGAGTCCGAGGTGTTCGTTGGGTATGCGGACGGGGCTAGTCGACACACGCGGAGGCTTGCCTCCGCAGCTTGGGTAATCTTTACACCACAGGGTCAATTGTTATCTTCCAGAGGTATATGCTTAGGTGACACCACAAATAATGTTGTCGAGTACAGTGTAGTTATTGAGTTGCTTCGTGACGCATTGTCATTGGGTATCTCTCATCTCCGGATCTATCTAGACGCTCAACTGGTTGTGTCGTAGCTAAACAGAATATACCAAGTTCACAATCCAACTTTACACCGACGATTCCTTAGGGTACGTCTCTTGGAACGTAGCTTTGATTATATTACATATTTTCATGTTCCCAAGAGATTAAATCAAATCACAGATACTCTAGCTAATCACATTCTAGATTGGCATCTCACCCACACATAAAATGATCATGGACATAAACATGTAAATACATTCGTGCACACATAATCCATAAGACACACAAAAAAAAAAAAAACCATATATAAATATCATAAAATCCTCAGAGTACATAGATGGGCGCAAACGCCTCAAAAGTGGGAACAGTAACGAGTCACTGGGCTTATGCCCTCAAAAAATATATACATATCGGTGCTCATGGCACATAAAAAGTCTAAAGTCTGCTCAAGGCCGATCGGCCCTATTATAATCATGTACAGCCTGGGATAAACGCCTAAACAATCGGACCCATGCCCAAGGTGCCCCCACAACGTGAGTCTGCATGGATGGCGGTAGGTTCTCTATCTCTGCCATGGGAACTGTGCGAGTGAGCGCAGTAAAGTTCCGCTCAACTTGCCTTAGGACTCTCTCAGCCTCTCTGGCCGGGAGGTTCCCTACTACTACTGCTCCTCCAGCGGCGGCAGCTGCGGCTTTGGGTCGTGGGTGACGTCTGTTCCGTGCATAGTCGGCAAGTCGCACAGGTCCCACATCTGCATGCAATAAACATTCACCCATTAACAACTCTGGTATACAAAAAAAATGATATATATAAAAAAAGACATAAAAATTACATATGCAAACAAAAAAACTGTATAGGTGGAGACTTACCCATCTCCCCTCGCTCCTCACCAGGAGGCACTGGAGACCTCTTTGAGGTCGACGCCCACCCCCAAAATCAAATAAAAGAAACAAATGAAGTATTGAATAACAATACAAGGGAGTTTGTACTTACTTGTTCCAAGCAGAAGTCTGTTTCGTCCACTATAGCTCCCGGAATCACGATCTTTGGCAAAGGGGGTCTTTTGGCTCCAGAGTCAATTTCCAAATCAGCAATGGTGATAATGAGCTGCCAGCTTCTATTTATAGACTTTTTGGCCTCTTTTTGTCACTTTTTTGGGCCCCTTTATCAGTTTCTTTATACCAAAAACCATTTTGAGTGGTCCAGGAGTTATATGGGAGGGATTTGATCAGGTATTGGGACAATTTTCAATGAGTTTCAAAAAATAAAAATAAAAATATAGTGACAGTCCATAAAATAAAATAAAAAAATTCAAAATTCAACTTGAGCATATAGGGTAGGATTTCATCCCAACTGTTGCATCTCGTTTCCTTTTGTTCTTATGATATAGGATCGATCCCCTACGGATGTGACACGGAACCATCAAATCTTCTATAGAAGTGTCGCAACTTGGTGGTAGATCTTGCCAAAACATGGATGCCCTAGGTAGTTCCTGGTTGCATGATGGTGTCCATGCCGTTTCTAACAACACTGTAGGCTCGGGAGTCCGTGTATTCTTTCCTGGATACGAGTTTGAGCCTCATTCGCATGGGTCTTTTTCACTCTTTGTCTTACCCTCCGGACTCCCAAAACATAACAGGTCTCCTTTAAATCCATTTTCAGACCCTCTAAACATGAAAAGATTGCCGAGCGATCTTGTGACCTTTAACGCTCGTTAAACTGAAATTTGAAGTCACGTCTGTCCAGCGGTAGTTTACCCCTTTTTCAGTTCAGACGGTCAATGGTACGAACAAAGGAATACTCTATTGAATTCCCATTCTTTAGAAGAGTATCCTTAGGTATAATTTTATTTCTTTTTCGGGCCTGAGGGACTAAATGTCCGAAAAAGAAACCCCCCCCGGAGTCCATAGTTAAGCTCTTTTCAAACTCCCTAAAATTGAAAAGATTGTCGAGTGACCTTATTCTTTCACACTCGTTAAATTGATCCAAAAGAATATTCCTGACGGAATCCATAGTTAAGCTTTTTTCAGACTCCTTAAAAGTGAAAAAATAGCCAAGTGATTTTGTCCTTTTCACACTCGTTAAAATGGTTTTGAATTGACGTCTAATCGGTGCTAGTTTATCCCTTTTTCAAACCAATTATACTATTGTCGAAAAAGGTACCCCAATGGAGTTTCCTTTTATGATTTTTTAGACTCTCTAAATATGAAAAACCACCGAGCTTACCTTCTCTGGGCTCATTAAACTTACATCGAAGGACGTTACCATTGTGTGTTCTATCAACCGCATTTGCATACCTTACCCATCAGCCTAGTAACAGTTTATGTCTGCGTCTTAACACCTTTGGCCACTGGAGGAATTTTACCGAGTATCATTTCCTAGAACATCAGTCTTGTCCTTGTGCCTCGAACTTGTATGTTTTCATAATTCGTTCCTCCGATGTAACGTATTATTCATTTATTCTTTTTCACAAATCATAAAAAGAACAAAAAAATCAAATATACCCCAAAAAGAGAATGGGAAAAGTATTTTCTTTATTGGCAGCATAATGAGTCGCCCTTGGATAAAGCACATCTGTCTGTTTGATCATCGAACTATGGGATGTAGTACGACCTTAGGAAGCTTTGCTCGCTATATAGAGTTGTGTGCTCCACCGTTTGGTTACTCTTCCAGACATATGGAGAGTTTTCATTGCCTCCTGCTTCGTAGACTTATGATTAACAGATATGCTGCCTGAGTCTTATCACTTGTCGTGCTATTGTCCAAGGGAAGTTTGTTACTAAGCCTGAGTCGGCCCCTCTGCATTATGTCTCTTGTCTGCATACCCATCCATCATGAACGTCCAACCAAGTCTTTGTTTGAAATCACTGAAGCCTTCAGTCCGATCATCAAGATTATCAAGTCCATAACCGATGAGCCGTCGAAGACCTCTAGGTAGTGTATTCATACACTCATATTACACTCCTACTCGAGTTTTAGAAGACTTTGAAGTTGTTTCTCGAGCTCTGAAGTACAGCCATCAGGCTGAATCAGCTTCTGAGAGATGGATACTTTCTATGTGTATCTTTCTGATTTCGAGATGTAGCTCCGCTGTGTATTGTTCGCGGCTACTCTTTATAGTTATTTGACATGGATCTACAATGTATTTGACCTGCCTGAGTATCATCATTTGTTGTGCTATTGTCCAAGAGAAGTTTGTCACCAAGCCTGAGTCAGCCCCTCTGTAATATGTCTCTTGTTCGCATACCCATCCATCTTGAACATCCAATCAATTCCTTGCTCGAAATCACTAAAACCTTCAATCTGATCATCAAGATTATCAAGTCTATGATCAATGAGTCATCGAAGACCTCTGGATAGTGCATTCGTACACTCATATTACACTCCTACCCAAGTTTTGAAGATTTTGAAGTTGTTTCTCGAGCTCTGAAGATCTCATCTCCAGCCATCAGGCCGAATCAGCTTCTGGAAGATGGATACTCCATATGTATATATTTCTGATTTCGAGATGTAGCTCCACTGTGTATTGTTCACAGATACTCTTTATAGTTATTTTACATGGATCTACAGTGTATTTGATTGGTAGCCATGGTTCTATTTTATCCCGAGCATGGGTATGCCCGCCTCGGTGAGACATTTGTTATTTTGCAGACGACACCTCCCGGTTCCTGATCCTTGGGCTCAATCGCTCGGCACATCAGTAAATATTGGTAATATATTTTTGCCATCAGATGCTCTTCTGACCTCACACATTAGGGGACATCTGTTATAACCCTAAATTTCACCACACATGCTTACTTGGCATCAGGCCAACTCATATCCCTTCTTTGCCAAAGCATTGTTGAACAACTCTTTCAAAATCCTCTTTTATAAAGGCCCACGCACCCTAATCCATTACTGCATGCGTGTACACGCTGGCTGACCCAAAACAGGCCGCGTGGACTAACAAAAGCACGAAAAGAGGAAAGTTGCCAACAGAACAAAAATCTATGGGTGAGTTAACTGAAACTCCCAGCCATGCATGGCCGAGGGTTCGTCCAAATACCTAGTTCCTTCTAGCCTATTAAAGAAGGGGTAGGGGTCCCATTTGGAAGGAGGAAAAATATAGCAAAGAAAATCTGCCCATTTACGTATTCCCATTGTCCCAACCCTTTATCCTTTCCTTGTGCCAAAGGAGATTCAAAGCAAAGCAGTTGGAGGACAGAAGAAGAGGATCCCAGGATCAGGTTCGAGGAGAAATGGTCGGTCTCAACTTTTGTAAGTTGACTCATTCAAAGTAATAAATAAAATTCTTTTTCCATCCCAATTCATGAACTGTTTATAGTTTGATCAGTATATGTTTATATTTATAACCCGTTAGTATAAAAGTAGTATGCATGCATAGTTGTTACTTGTCTTGGATGCAGGTCAACTTAGGAAGGAGTATTGCGAACAAGTAATCGAGCACAATGGAGAATCGACATCAAATGCCAGGAACAAGGTAGGTTGATTTTTACATGCATTTACTAAGAAAAGGGGATTTAAATCAAGGGATGAAGGTAGAAAGTAATTTCTATTCGGTCATATCTGCATGCAAAGTCTGAACTCTATTTGCTAGTCCGTAAGGTGATTTTCCCCAAAAACAATGGGCGAGAAGACTTCATTAACTCTGTTATGTCCATTATGGTGAGGTCTAACAGTCTGGTGGCGAACCATAAATGCCTTTCTATCCATTCACAGGGTCGGCCTAATGGTTATACCATTCCCAATGACTATATTGCTTCGACATGGCGAAGTTCCATGTGATGCTATTCTGTTATCTTGACGAAGCTCCAATTTTGCAAGTTTTCCTTCTGTGAAGTTCCTTCTGGAACCTTCTATGACTTTTTTTTATCTTACCTCTCTTCTTACTTAGCCTTCTAGCCTTCTTTCCAGTGAGCTTCATCTCAATATTCCTTTTTCCATTTTGATTCTTATCTTCTTTTGGCATAGTTACTTCGTGCTATTGAGATTCTACCCTAAGACTCGAGGATAATACTTCTTCTTTATCTGGAGTAGGCACTTCAGTCTTTTGTTGGTCCTCTAGTGTTCTTGAAACTTTGACATCCAATTCTATGGATTTAAATATCTTCATTTGGTTCTCCTCTTCTTCGATCAATTGTGCAATCCTCTTAGTCATGAAATATTTTAATTCTTGCTTCTTCTTCTTTAAGACTTCTTCTTCCTTTCTTCTAGCCTGATCTCCTTCAATCCAAGGTTTTCCTAGTAACATAGAAAATGGAGCGTTGTTCTCAATAAATTTAACAACTTCAAATTCTTCCTCTGTCGAATTCCATTGACATTCATAGATATTTGGGCTAGCTTTCCATATAGGTTTATAAGATTTCCTCTGAATAGTCCTATGCCTCCTAAGGAATGGATCACACCAGGCTTTCCCAAAGCTTCCCAAGTTCTTTCTGTCATAATATTCACCTGTTTTTCCTCATCCACAACACAGTCAATGTCGAAGTCTCCTATTATTGCTTCTATGCATGTTTTTTCTTTGAAGATCTCGGATAAGTTGACATGTCGGTGGTCATTCAGGGTTTCTTTCATCTATAGCAACACTTTCTCAAATTCTTTCTGGGGTTCTACCATAATCTTAGTTTCTAGTTCTATCTTAGGGTTTTCTTGTTTCATATTCATCCTTTCAAGCTTCGCAATCATTCTAGGGAAATCCAATACTGCATGGTCTATAGCTTTACAATAAAGACAACTAGATCCTCTTCCAGGGCATTCCTTACTGACATGTCCCGATCTTATGCAACTGTAACAAAGGGTTAATCCTCTCTTTATTTTAAATGATCCCCAACCCTTCCTGTACTGTGCGCGAGAATCATAGTAGCTAACCTGCAAAAAATTATTTCTAGGCTCCTGCATCCACTTGTTAGTCCAAATATTCTTTATATGCATAGGTATAACATCTCTCTCACTATTCTTATCAGATCTACTCATATCAAGTCTTCTTTCATCTGTTAGTACACTATTTTTCAAGCTAGGATAGAATCTATCAAACATACCTAGATCCATACTGGTGAAACAAAAATTTCCACTTATCTTACTTCTACAGTGCACAAAGCTTTTAGATCTAGAACTTTTCACTATTCTTACCTTTCCCAGAGCACAGAGCTTGTAGATCTTACCTCTTTTACTCTTGGCACAGAGCTTTCATGGATCAAGTAGAATTTTGTGCACAAGGGCAACAGATATATGCACGGAGCTTTCACATTTTCAGGTTGGATCTTTGCACAAAGCTTCTTCTTCCTTAGTTCCTAGCAATCATAGTTTCAGGTCCCAGAAATGGAACCATTTGTTGGCACAGGGGAAGACCCAGGGTTCAATGCTACAACATCACACGAAAAAAACCCTAACTGCCATCCCTTTCAGCAACACCTGCAAAGTAGATGAAGTCTCACCCAAGGTAGAGGCAAGGGTGGTTGCAGGACTACAATGTCTGCAACCGTAGCTGGAACACAGATCTCTGATTGTAATACTTAATAGAGCACTTAGCGTCGATAGTTCATCTATATTTAACCAATATCTACTGTGTGGATAAGACAGAGCATCACAACATTCAGTCAGATCTAATGTATCTAAGCACTTAACATAGAGATATAGATTATATCTAGCAGATTCAAGCACTAACCATATTCACATAGGTCAGATCTAGCATCCTTATTCATCATAAGAACAAATCATTATTATATCTATCTATCCATATCAAAATACTTAGCAAGCAAAGACATGAACACATGAACACATCGCACAAAGCAAAGCAACACAACATATACGTGGTTCACCCCCACCCTGGGGCTACATCCACCAACTCTTCTTCTTTTTTATCTTCGATCAAGCTTCTTACAAGCACATAGCATCAAAATCCTACTCCACAGAAGATAGGAGATTTGCGTGTACTCTGCCAGATCCTCCTTCTTCGAGCTAGGGTACAACACCAAGCCCTCTTACAATTACTTTCACTTAGCTGAGCAAGCCTTACACAATATGCACAAGGCATATACAATCCATACTTAGAAATTAGCCCAATATCACACAGATATGCATATCTCCTTTCCTTACATAGCATAGACATCTATTTATACATTACAAAATAGACCTAAACATGGGTAAACCCATGGGACGACATCCCATACCCTTTACATAATACCAAATCCCAAAAATCTCTAAAAGGGGTTGAGATCCCACGATCTCTGTTTCATCTTGCGCTCCTCCCTGTTGAAGTCCAAAAAATGGTCAATCATGACCAAGAATCCTCAAAACTTGGTCAAGGTCCAACAACGATCAGAGACATGGTCATTGAATGAAAATACATGTGTGTGTGTAGAGTGGTTTTGGGTGTCGCAGGGACCCAAGTGTTATAACCCTAAATTGCACCACATATGCTTACATGGAATCAGGCCAACTCATGTCCTTTCATTGCCAAGACATCTACTGAACAATCTATTTGAAAATCCTCTTAAATGAAGTCACACGCACCCTAACCCACTACTGCACACGTTTAAACGCTGGCAGGCCTACTACAGGCCGTGTTTACCTAACAAAGCACAAAAACAGGAAAGTTGCCGATGGGACAAAAAACTATGGGTCAGTTAACTGAAACTCCCGGCCATGCCTGGACGAGAGTTCGTCCAAAACCCTAGCTCCTTCTAGCCTATAAAAGAAGGGGTAGGGGTACTATTTGGAGGAGGAAAATTATAGCGAAGAAACTCTACCCGTTTGCCAAGTCAATATTGTCCCAACCCTTTAGCCTTTCCTCAAGCCTAAGGAGAATTAACGCAAAGCAGTTGGAGGACAAAAGAAGAGGAGGAGCCCAGGATCAGGATCAAAGAGCGGTGGTCGATCTCTATTATCATTGTAAGTTGATTTATCTTGAGATTAATAAAAGAATACTTTTCCCGTCCCAATGCATGAGTTATATGTGATTTATGTGATTTGTGCTTAACTTCTTACCCTCAAGTAGAAAGATAGCATGCATGCATAGTGTTTTGTCTTGATTGCAGGTTAACTTTGGAAGGAGCAGCGCAAGTAAGCGGGCAAAGCGCAACGGAGGATCTACACCAAACATCAGAAAAAAGGTTAGTATTTCCTTTCCATGTGTGTGTCTTGAAAGAGGGGTTTAAGTATTGGGTGGTAGGTTAAAAGGTCATTTCTAAAAGGTCAAAATCTGCATGCAAGTCTGGCCCTAGCTTGTTATTCCGTAGGGTATTATTTCCCAACAACACCAAGGAGTCGCTCTGACTCAGTGTTTTGAACAATCCAAGACCAGGAGGTCGAAAAACCCTTTGGAGGGAAGGGGGTTTGTGCCAATGTGGTATCAGAGAAAGTACATAATTGACTTATGTAGGGAGAGAGGTAAGTTGATATCAACAAGAGGTGTCAGAAGAACCAGCACAATGTCGCCTAGAAGACGTGTTGAGCGACCCGTAGCAAATAGATCTATGGAAAGAGAGATGAGAGAACTGTGTGCGAGGCTAGATGCCATGGAAACAACACAAATAAGAGTTCCTGATGTTTGAGACATGAACAAGGGAAAAAATCAAGAAATAGAGGTCGAATAAGTTGTATCTGAGAATGATGCGGAAGAACGCTTGCTGAAAGAGGTTTTTGAATTGGGAGCCAAAGCAAAGATTGACGTACCAATGTATGAAGAAAAAAGTGAGACATGTTGTCACCAGGTTGAAGGGACATGCAACACTGTGGTGGGACAAACTACAGACTGACAGACGGAGCAAGGGAAAACAAAAGATTAAGAGTTGGGATCGAATGGTAGCCAAGCTAAAGGCAAAATTCATGCCCAAGGATTACTAGATAAATTTATTTAGGAGGATGCAGAACCTAAGACAGAAGGGGATGACCATGAAGGAGTACACAGAGGAGTTCTATAGACTTAACATCAGGGATAGACAGAGAGAGAGAGAGAGAGAGAGAGAGAGAGAGACGAGGAGTGATGAGGAGAAGAAACACCTATACTTTGGAAAAGAATGGTAGGACACATATGTTGCTACCAAAGAGCGTGAGGGAGTATACTTCTCATGAGCGAGAGGAAGTATACTTCTGATATACTTCTCATGAGCGGGAGGGAACTCTTGAATGAAGTAAAGAAAGAAGAGGAGATGGAGTTTTTTGTAGTGAGGAAGCTGAGGGTTATCCTTACCAATACTTTGATGGAATATTTTCCTAAAGAAGTTCAAGAACTGCTAGAGAACTTTGTTGATATAGTAGTCGATGAGTTTCCAAACTCATTGCCACATATCAGAAGTATCAATCATCACATTGACTTGATACCAGGAGAAATCCTGCCAAACAAAGCAACGTACAGGTTGACACCTCAAGAGAATGAAGAGGTGAAGAGACAGGTTTAGGATATGTTAGATAAAGGATTGGTCAGAGAAAGGTTGAGTCCATGTGAAGTGCCAACTGTAATAAGTCCAAGGAAATATGGAGGATGGAGAATGTGTACAAACTCAAGGTCCATAAACAAGATCACCATCAGATACAAGTTTCCATTTCCAAGGATGGATGACTTGATGGATTGCCTAAGTAGAGCTAACTATTTTTCAAATATAGATTTTAAAAGTGGATATCACCAGATAAGAATGAGGGAAGATGATGACTGGAAAACAACATTCAAGACAAATGAGGGGTTGTATGAATGGCTTGTTATGTCGTTTGGCTAAAAGAATGCCCCGAGTACTTTTATGAGGCTAATGAATGAAGTTTTGAAAGACTTAATTGGAAAAATTGTGATTGTGTATATGGATGATATACTAGTCTTTAGCAAGACTAAGAAGGATCATTTGAGACATTTAGTGTTGGTGATGAAGAGGTTATAGCAAGAGAAGTTGTTGATTAATTTGAAAAACTCCTATTTCATGAAGACAGAACTCATATATTTGGGTTTTGTGATTTCTTCAAATGAATTGAAGATGGATCCTGAAAATGTTAAAGCGATTAGAGAGTGCTTGTCACCAAAGAATATTTTTGAGGTAAGAAGCTTCCATGGATTGGCAAGTTTTTATCGGAAGTTCATTATAAATTTTAGCAGGATTAGTGCTCAAATGATGGATACAGTGAAGAAGACACAAGTCTTTCAAATCGATAGAAGAGGCTGATAATAGCTTCAATATACTGAAGGAAAAGATAATGGAACAACCGATTCTAGTATTGTTGGATTTCGAAAAGACATTTCAGGTGAGATTTGATGCGAGTGGAGTTGCAATTGGAGCGGTCTTGAGTCAAGACAACAAACCTATTGCATATTTCAGTGAGAAGTTGAACAAAGCTAAAAATAAGTACTCCACATATGACAAGGAGTTCTATGCTATAATTCAATCCTTGAAGAAATGTAGGCATTAACTTGTGATAAAGGAGTTTGTTTTGTATAGCGATAATCAAGATCTTAAATTCATAACCAGACAGGAGAAATTAAACCAGAGACATGCTAAGTGGACAGAGTTTATGCAAAATTTCACTTTTGTCATTAAACACATTTCTGGTAATGCTAACATGTATGTTGATTCGTTGAGTAGGAGAATTTTGATTCTGCAGGAATTTCAAGTTGGAACCTTAGGTTTTGATCACCTTAAGGAAATGTACCATAGTGATCCAGATTTTGGAGAAGCAAATGAAGCATGTGTGAATCCTATACTTAGAGATGAAAGATAGTGGGCCAAATATTTGGTTGAGGATGGGTTGTTGTTCAAAGGATGCCAGTTGTACATACCAAGATGTTCTATGAGGGAGAATTTGTTGAAGGAGAAGCATAGCGGAGGTCTAGCCGGACATTTCGACCATGACAAAACCTTCGTCCAATTAAATGGTTCATACTATTGGCCAGGTATGAGAGCAGAGGTGAAGAGGTTTGTTAACAAATGTAAGATTTGTTAGTATGCCAAGGGAAAGAAGCATAAAATTGGGTTGTATCAACCATTTCCCATTCCAAAGAGGCCTTGGGATGCGATAAGCATGGATTTTGTGTTGGGATTGCCAAGGACACAAAGAGGAAGCGATTCCATATTTGTGGTAGTGTACAAATTTTCAAAGATGGCACACTTTATCCCATGCCAGAAGACCAGTGATGCAACACATGTTGCAAATTTGTTTTTCAGAAAGGTTGTGAGACTTCATGGGTTGCCCAGGAGTATAGTTTCAGATAGGGATACCAAATTTGTTGATCATTTCCAGAGGACGTTGTGGAAAAATTTGGGGACGGAACTATCTTAATTTAGTTCTGCATATCATCAAAAAACGGATGGACATACTGAAGTGGTGAATAGAATATTAGTAGATTTGTTGAGGATTTTGGTCACTGAACACCATAGTCAATGGGATCAGATTCTAGCACAAGAATAATTCGCATACAATGACTCAGTGAACAGAAGCATTGGGAAAATCCCATTTCAAATCATGTATGGAATGAATTTGAGAGGAGTGTCAGAGTTAAGAGATTTGAAGAAGAGGGAGTTTAGGAGCGCAGGAGTCGAAGACTTTGCTGCAGAAATGCAGGAACTTCATAATCAGATCAAGGAGGAGTTGAAGAAGAGAAGCAGTGAATACAAGCGTAGAGTTGATCAACACATGAGAAAGATTGAATTTGAATTTGGAGATCAAGTTATAGCACATCTAAGGAAGGAAAGGTTCTCGAGGGGAACATATAATAAGATTAAATTGAAAAAGATAGGGCCATATAAAATCCTGAGAAGGTTCTGAGAGAATTCTTATGAAATAGAGATGCCAGAAGATGTGGGTATATCGCCCATATTCAACATTGTAGACTTGCATCTGTACAGGGAGGATGGAGCTTAAATATCCAAAGATCAAGGAGAGACCCAATGGAGAAAGAAGATGCTTGTAGCAGAGAATATGCAAATGGAGAAGATCATAGATCAACGAGTTGGTAAGAAGACCCGAAGGAAGACATATTTTGAGGATTTGGTAAAGCGGAAAGGATGACCCATAGAATATGCCAGTTGGGTTGGTGAAGCCAATATCCAGAAGCATGGAAAATCGGTGCAGGAGCTCATGCACAGGTGTTAAGGTCCTAACCCGCACATAGGTAGATCAATGTATTCGGATGTAATAAAGGTCAATATTAATAAGGCCTTTCAATAAAATAGAATAAGGCAGATGTAAGAAGACCTAA
>JZKD02S2167068.1:779176-801752 GCA_000966675.3 Picea glauca | reverse complement strand
ACCCGCGATTGAGGGATTCATACACGCAGGAAATACAAGTGGTTCTTAAGCGCACATCTGTTGGCCACCCTTGTAACCCCTGTTGGTACCCCTTCAAGTGGTAGCGCATCAGACAGCACCTATGTAGGGATCGGCCTAGATTTCCTGAAGCCTTCTTTAGATAAACCTATCGGTCGTCGGACTGCTATAGTGTCACCGAGAATAGCACTTGGGAAGATACTCTCTAGTACCTGGGTAGTTGAGTAGTACGGCTAAGGGTACAGTCTATACTCCTTAGTTAGTGCCCTGAGATATTGGGCCGAGTACTACTGTTGGACCCCGCATGTATATCAGAGAGCTATAGCACAGGGAAAACCCTTGAATACCTCTGCCGCGATTTTTCTGTCGCACTTTTTTTGCCATGATTTTTTTGTCGCACTTTTTCTGCTACACTTTTCCTGCCGCACTTTTCCTACCACACTTTTTCTGCCGTGCTTTTCCTGCCGTGCTTTTTTTTCACACTTTTCCTGCTGCACTTTTTCTTCCACACTTTTCTCTATCAATAATACCTGCCCAAATAACCTTTCACAAAATAGACACTCAATGATATTGAGTAGGTTCAACTCTAATTAAATGAGAGAGTCTTTCCTCTTATTTATACTTTCATGTAGCATCCCAATTTCCTTATTTTAGGGAGTTCTCCATTATATTTATTATTTAAATAACTTCTTTTGCAAACACTTTGACTACTTTGACCTTTTAGGGCTTCTAGATGACTCATGAGGGTTCTCCAACTTCACATGGACATAACTCTCTAACCGTGAGGAGTTATGCGACATTCCACATACCACCGGATATGGAATGACATGTACTATCCATCTAGAATAGTCTTACCTACAAATATATCAAAAATCATACCATTATTCATCAAACAAACTTGGGTCCATTACCCAAATCTTTGTGCTACCAGAATTCTCTACTAGACTTTCTTCAAGGGTTGACATCAATGACAACCAACCCAATCAATCAACAACTTTTATTTCCAATAATCAGTTCTTCAGGGTGATTCTTTTGAGTGATTCTTGAGGGTGTCTTTGTGTCTCTTCTTGGCGGTTCTTCTCTTATCTCTTCTTCTTGAATATCTTCCTCTTCTTCACTGGTAACCATTTCATCCTCCTGTATATGTTCCTTTTCTTCCTTATTCTCTTCTACTTCTTCTTCTTGTGTACCAACTGACTCATCATCATCTTCATCTTCATTTTTAAGTATGGTCACTTGATGTTTGATATTTATTGTTTTTAAATCATCCACCTTAACATCTGCACTCTCAACAAACTTATGTAATCTAAGTTTGTAGCATCTGTATTCTTTCATCGTAGAAGCATATCCAAGAAATATACCGTCATCAGATCTAGCATCAAATTTTTCGAGATTCTTATCAAGTCTTTTGATGTAACACTTACTTCCAAAGACCTTGAAGTATTTTACCGAAGCAGATCTCCCAAACCATAGTTCATAAGGATTCTTATTACTATTAATCCTGAGTTGACCTATGTTTAATATGTATACTATTGTGCCTATAGTTTCCCTCCAATATCCATAAGATAATCTTGCTTCATGGAGCATATTCCTTGTAGCCTCCTGGACTGTTCTATTCCTTCTCTCAGAAATCCCATTTTGCTGAGGTGTTCTAGCAGCAGAGAATTGTCTTTTTATTCCATGAGTTTCAAAGAAGAGGTCAAACTCTTTTCAGGTGAAATCACCACCATTGTCTAATCTAAGACATTTGATTTTTGTCTATGTTTCATTTTCAACAAGGGTCTTAAAAGATTTGAATTTGTTAAGTGCTTTTGATTTTTCCTTGAGAAAACATACCCAAGCCATTCTAGTAAAATCATCAATGAACAACATGAAGTAGGACTCTCCTTGCAAACTCTTGGTCCTTGTAGGTCCACAGAGGTCGGTGTGAACAAGCTCTAAAGGTTTTGAGGTTGAGTATTCTTTTGTTTTGAACCTTATTCTATTTTTTTTCTCTAGTTGACAATGTCTACACATGGGATTTTAGGGCTTTGTGATCTTTGGCAAGTTTCTTACTGCCCAAAGATTGTTGACTTTCACTAAATTGTCAAAGTTAATGTGCCCCAACCTTCTATGCCATAGCCAACTTTCATCTACTAAATTTATGTGACACTCCTCATTCAATTTTGTATTTAGCATATATACATTCTTAAGAGTTATAGGAGTAGTACCAACCAATGTTCTTGAGTCCTCTCTCCTAATATCACATTTCTGGGAATCAAAGATGCAAATGTGCCCCTGATCACAGGTTTGGCTTACACTTAATAGGCTAGGTTTCAGTTTTTCAACAAACAACACATCCTTGGCTTTGTATTTTCCCAAATTCACAGTTCCTTTCCCAAGTATGTTACATGAAGCATTGCCACCAAATGTAACTTTACCCTTTTGTTTCTTTAAGCTCAAAAACTTGTCCTTATTTCCTCTCATATGTTTTGAGCAACCACTGTCAACATACCAGAGATCTTCTTTATCTTGGGATTTCAAGGCAATAAGACATTCCTCTTTTGATTTTTTTTCTTTCCAAAGCTTCTTTTGCTCTCTAATGAACTTTGGTTTTTCTGAGACTTACATTAATATGAAATTACTTGGTTTATGTCCATAATTATGACATCTAAAGCATTCTAAATTCCCTTATTATAGAGGTGCAAAGGAGTTATAATTTATGTTTTTAACATGATCTATTGTTTGGTTATCTTTAAGGTTATAGTTCTTAACCCTCAAGTTTTTCCTTCCATATGCTCTACAATTCATAGATTTGTGTCCAAAATTAGAGCATGCAAAGAAATAACCAAAGAAAATGTGAGGATACCTGTTTTGATAAACCTTCTTTGGTGTTTTTTTATATTCCTTCTTGATGGGTGGAAATAATCCTCTGGAGTTATGATCATCGCTTGTCTTTTCTTCATCTTTCTTCTTGAATGTACCGAGGAGAGAAGATGCATAAGATTTTGAGTTAACTTGGTTTTGTTCTTGAGAATAACCTACTCCATTTTTGTTACTTGAATCCCTTTGTGTGGTCATAATCTTATCTAATATTTTAGAGCTATGTTCATATCTTGCTTGAATAATTTTTGCATCAAGCTCTTTTCTTAGGTGAACTAAATCTTCCTCCATTATTTCATAGGTTATTTGTTTCTCTTTAAGAGACTTTTCCAGACTTTCTTGCATCCTATTTTCTTCTAGGATTTGGTTTTTCAAGTTTCTCATGAGTTTCTCCATCTCTTTTTCTTTTTGTTCAACTACAAAAATTTTCAGTTGTCTATATTTGTTTTTGTATCTTCTTAATCCATCCAAAGCACTGAGAAGTTCTTCTTCCATATTAACCTCTTCTTCATCTTCTTCATCTTCCTCATTTTCAATTTCTTCTATCTCATTAGACTCTTTAATACCTAGAAAAAGGACTTCATCATCATCACCGTCACTAGAATCTGATGAACTGTTCTTTTCTTCTTTTGAGTAAATTTTATTTTTTCCTATGTAATACTTTTTATTATAGGGGGGTTTTCCCTTCTCCTTGTATTGTTTATTTGTGTCTTCTTCATATTCAGGGTCCTCCTTGGGATAGGGACACTTGGCTGCAAAGTGGGAAACCTTGCCACAATTAAAACATTTGAAAGGCAGTTTGCCTTTGTACCTCCCTAATCCTTTCTGAAGTTTTTTAACAAAATTGGCTTCTTCTACATCAGATTCTTCATGATGGTTGGATTGAGGTTTTTGCTTCTTATTTTTTGTTTTCTTGAGAACCTTGAAGGTTGCCTCTCCTTTTGGGAGGCTCTCATGACCTAATAATAACTCATAGGCTATGAAGATTCCATACAATCATCCATGGTGAGTTGATCTAGATTCTCTCAATCTTCAAGAGTGAACACTTTAGGATTATACAACATAGGTAGTGTTCTTAGTATCTTTTCAACTAACTCATTGTATGACACTTCTACTCCCAAACCTATGATTGCATTAAAAATATTATCAACTCTTTCAAAGTACTTTGAGATATTTTCTTCATCCTTCATTTTTAGACCTTCATATTGTACTTTGAGAGTCTAAAGGTTGGCCCTCTTTACCTTGGAATCTCTTGCATATATAGTTTCCAATTTATCCCAGAGTTGTTTTGCATTTTTACAGTTTATTACTTTAGCAAGGATCTTCTTACTCAGTCGAGCTTGTAGTGTGTTTAAAGCCTTTGCATGTTCCCAAAATTTATTCTTGTCTTCTTCTTCTATGGGAGTGACTTTTGGAACATCATATCCTTTTTCAACTAATGTCCATAATTCCAGTCCAATGGACATTAGATAGCTTTTCATTCTAACACTCCAGAAAACATAGTCTTCACCATCAAATAAGGGGACTTTTAATGACATCTTCAATTGTTGATCCATTCTAATGTATATTTCTCTTCAATTGATTTAAACATTTAGTGAAGATACCTTCTCTGATACCAATTGAAGTATCAAATCCTGTCACTGAGAGGGGGGGGGTGAATCAGTGACACAAAAAATTTATTAATTTTTTTACTTTTGTCAATGCAAACAAAATTTGGAAACAATGTTTTATCGTGGAACCCAATTGGGAAAACCAAAAACACTTTTCTATTAACTGCAAAATTTTGTTTTACACGTTACAATAGAAGGAATATGTTCTTCCTCTTTAGATCAACACACACTGATCAGGATGCACCCACACCCCTTATTCACCATCTCCAACTGGTAGGAGGGTACAACCCCCTATTTAGTCATCTACAACTAACAAGGTAGCACCTACTCCCCTACAGGCTCCAACCTACCCTTGCACCTCCCTGCCACCCTTTGTTCATCAATCTGAAAATAGGATATGCAATCCAGTAATGGTATTCTATATAAAACACTGGGTTTTATAGCTGCTGCTATGTCTCCTTTTGTTCTTGATATTCAATAATTCTTTGACATACACCTTTCTCATTCACATATCATCATACTTATAAGTCTTTAAACTTTTCAACACAACTCTTCATAAACAACATGTCTATTCATTTAATATTACATAACCCTTTTTTTAAGTAACACGGTCATTAACATGACTTTTCATAACCACGCATCTCTACGATCTATATCTCAAATCTAATGACTGTGTTAATGTGTAATGCAAATATTTAATAAACATCACAATACATCCTTAAATCGATACTTTCAATATTTAAGCATTATTATTTTAATATCAATTATGAATGGTAGTTATCACACCAGGGCTTTCATCGAATAATGTAATGTTTATTTGAGTCATTGTCTTTGTGTTTGTGTTGTGCAGTTCTTTAACTAGTTTTGGTGAAACTCCACAATTCACAGTATGCCAAAAACTACGAAAAGAATAGTGATCTCAACATTCAAACGTTTATTCACTTGGTAGTGAACTTGGTGATCCTATAGATTTGGTGTTATGCCAAAGAATCCGATAAAATTGGCAGTCTCACCACCAACTCAAATAACGAACTCTCCTAAGCCCATGATCACTCATATGATCGTCACACCAACAGTGTAAAAAATATCTATCTGATGGACGAGATCATCTCCTTGGTATATCAACATTTGTTATCTCTTTTTCCAAAATGTAGGGGGCCTGACAGGTCGTCTCGAGCTCTAGGCTAGTGATCTTCTTTGTGAATTCCAAGAACCTAGATCCCCCGCCATACCTTTGCACTACACGTCGAATAGGTGTAGTGGCGATGGTGTATATAAACCGACATAAAAAAATTTGCACTTTCAATGTGGGATAAATCCCACTGAATGAGTTAATCAGCATCGTCGATCACTTGATCGGACGGTTGCTAAGTCTTCGCAGTCAACACTTAATCTGTATTCCTCTATGGCCCAAATGTATTAACCATGATGTATGGTGTCTCTTCAACAACAGGATCCCATCAAATCTTAAAGTGCTTCTCCTGATTGCGTTCAGGTTTTTGTATTGATGCCACAGTTATAGTGCTCTGCATATTTCTTGTCATTGAAGAAAAAATATGACTATTGTTGCCTAGGTTCATACAACTGTATAATAACTTGTAGGCTGCAAATTCATGATGGCAACCCTCAATGCCTTCAGCATATATCCCTTGAAGCTGTGACTGACACTGGTTGTATTCTTTCATGTCTCCAGCCTCCATAGCTAATCATGGATGGGTTTCATAGACCTTTACTGTAAATTCATTTCTAATTCATCCATTCTTCCTCAGTCCAGGCTTTAGGACAATCTCAAAAAGTGCTCTCATGAGGCAGCCTACACTCTAAGTAATGAACACCATGTCAGATGTGAGAGAAAGTCCTTCAATCTTAAGTTGTGAAATGTATGCCTTAAGAAAAAAAATTAAGTTTCCATATTGTCAAATCAAAATATACATTCTCATTCTTCCTCGAATATATAAATGTTCCAAAGAATGCCCTCAATAATTAGTGTGACAATTGCAAAATTATCTCAGCGAGCTTCATATTGAACAATTCTTCTAGTATTTTTCTTGTACCGGATGCGATAACCACATTCTCTGCATTGAATTACATCACCAGGAATTAGTGAATTCTCAGCTCTACAGTCTCCACAAATGTAACTCAGAGGCTCGGGCATTGCAGGTCCATCCATGGTAGCTGAAATCCTGAAGCAAAACATTGATCTTTGTGTTGGGCTCTTCCAAACTCTCCTTAACTGGGATTGGCACTCGATCTAAGAGCTTTGCAAGTTCCATCTTCTCTTCTTTCTTCTCGAGCAGTGAAACATTCTGTAGTTTACTTCTAAGCCTCGGTCTTCCTTTAGGTTGTGTTATGCACTTCAAGATTGCAAGCCTAGAGGTTACTACTTTTGCACTGTGTTGAGCACTCAACACACCCTAAAAAACGTATGTCAAATTTTACCTTTTTGGGTACCACTTGATCTTTCGCACTGTCCGATTTTGCTTCAGTATGAAAATTTTTGCCTTTGATTATCATTTTGTGTTTTCATGTTGAGTCTGTTAAAGTCTGCTTGAGCATGCTAAAACCATCATAACTTTAAAAAGACTAACATTTACATAAAGAATCGATAGTCTAAACTTTTCCTCGACGCGCTTAAGAAATTTGGCATCGGGAAGGATTAGAGGTGAAAAAAAATCGCTTGAGAAGACCAAAGTAGTCAAGCTCTGATCTTCATCGGCATCAGTAGACGAGATTTTTATTACGCGACAGGCGTCACGCAAGAATATCACCAAGGACCGATCCCTGTCAATGTTAGTAACGAATGAAAAAATAAGCATCGCGAAAATAAAGGAATGATATCACCGATTGTCGGCTTCTAAAATGTTTTTGGCATTGGGAATTTACGAAGATGATAAACCACAAAGAAGTTGTGTGATTGAGCTATCCCCGATTGTCAATCCACAATAACCTCCGACATCGGCAATTCCAGGCTTATTTTGATACAACAGTTCTGTTGAAAGACCTGACTCCAACTAAGACGTACGGTCAAACCACCCGTCCTCTGTTGCCATCCATCATTACCCAAGTGATTAGACATACGACCTGGTTCCCCCTTAAGTCATTTTTTTTTAACTCTCGAGAACCATGTTGCACAATGAACCAACTCTGCCACATCAGCATTGTACGATGAAACCCATCGGCGTCATAAGTTTTCTCAAGAGGATAGCAACGAAAACATACATAAGGATATCATCGATTCCTGACTTGTCCACTGAGAAATGCGATGTGATGGGATATTTT
This sequence comes from Picea glauca, assembly GCA_000966675.3. Lineage (NCBI taxonomy): Eukaryota > Viridiplantae > Streptophyta > Pinopsida > Pinales > Pinaceae > Picea > Picea glauca. Next base: position 793,983 of record JZKD02S2167068.1, on the reverse strand, counting down.
ATCTCTAAGATACGCTAGATACGACACATTTAAAAGGTTAATTAATTCCAATATCATGCATTATTTGCTAATTCATGCACAAATCAAAAGGACCATTTGAGCATGCCGATACAATGCATCTCCCTTTGCGCCTCCACCGTCAACCCACATAGAATTTATTTACGAATATTTGGTGGTAGGTTGTTTTGAATTGCATCCATTACTCGTATTAACTGGTTGAAATGACTGGTAGGATCTCTCCCATTATATTCTTTTAAGTCATTTTGAATAATCTCATTCTGCACACAAAGAAGTACGGAGCACCCAGAGGAGCAAGATAAGCAATCCAGAGAAGGATTCCAAGGTCCAGTGAGTATTAAGCAACAATTTTAGCAAGCGTTACAAGTATGTACCAGCTTATGGGTGTCTTACGCTTCATTTCATATGTTTTCATCCAACGTTACTCTGTACACATGCCTAAAGGATCTTTTCGGTTGTAGGAACCATGCCTCCAAAGAAACCCACCACCAGGAAATCTCCTAGAGCGCCAAAGCTACAAGAACCAGAGGCGGGAGAAGGTTCCTCCCCAGTGGTTGCAAGGCAATTGGAATTTTCTCCAAAGTTGGTGCCCGTCACAAAGACAACCACCAAGAAGGATTTCATCCAGCCCTTGGCCTTTGGAGACACAGAGGCGAACATTGGGACCAAGACAGTATTCCCACGTTGGGAAGAAATTTTTAAGAAAATCAAGCGAGAGGAACTCCCCGAATATACCCTACACAGCGATCCTGATATAAGAAGACTCGACGATGAAGTTCTCCCGAATGTACAAAAGGCTTACATGCACATAGTGGCGAGTGGGACTCTGGTATTCCCCTGCATAAATCTCTTGAAATGACTTATTGATCACACTGATGCATATAGATGTTTAATTAACGACGACAGTGGAAGATGCGTCGAGGTTTTCATGCTGGTGGAAGTTCAAAATTACTACAAAATCAGGGAGTCGGAGGAATAGTTGAACACTGATTTTGTTTTGAGTTTCTATCAGAAACACGATACCAGCAAAATTATGGCTTCTTGATGGAGGGAGGATAAAAATTTCACCAATCGGACCTCTGGTTGGTACCCGAAGACCAACTCAAAAGAGCCTTACATCTATCTAATGAAACTTCTCTATCAATTTCATGGGGAGAAAGACTGCGCCAAGTTTTTAGAGGCTTGGATGCCTCTGGCTTATACCATAGCCATTTCTAGAATAGATTTTAACTTGGGTGCAATCATCTCCAAACAAATAAGCACTTGCATATGACAAGCTCAGACGCCGAAAGAGGGAGAAACCCCTTCCTTCTACATGGCTTCTTACCTAATGGACGTCATCTGCGCCAATAATGTCTTTGTCAGAATGAACTTGAGCTAGCATGTCTCTAAGCTCCCGGCCCATGTCTACTTCGGCATCTTGTGGGAGAACATGTACAAGAAATCCTACTCTCTCATCTGCAACGAGTTTATCGCACGCATTTATTCTTTGTTGTTCAAGAAAGAGTGCCCAAGGTTGTTGGATGCAACAAAAAGGGTTGTATCAAAAGTAGGCCACTGGTATCTAGATGAGAGTGAAACCTACATCAGGGTTTTCGGCGCCAAAGGAGCACCCCATATGTTACCTGTTTATGTCCCCGATTGACTAGTATTAGGAGAAATTTGTTATCAAACCATTTTTCAAGGCTACAATGCCACTTTGGTAAAGGATAAGAAGTGGGCCTTCATACCTTATGGGTTTCATATTGGCTTCTACATGGTAAAGGACACTACACAGGCCAAGCAAGAAGGGTTAAGTCAATTATAATTATGATTCCAGACTGGCCATTTTCGCAAGCAAGATCCCAAGGGTCTGGTCCTGAAGCATGCAACACAGGTATCATTTTGTTGGCCCTACACCCATGACCGGTTTGAGGATGAGATCTTCACCGAAAATGCTAAAGATTGGGATGAGGTGGTGGAAAGGATGGTTGATCCTAAAGAAAACAGGTTCAAGGCCATGAGTTGGGATGAGCAAGCAACAGTCTTGGAATAATTGGCTCAAAAAATCCTTAGAGCCATCGAAGAAAGGATAACACCTGAATCAGTCAAAGCGGTGGAAATTCGTCAAGAATCCACTGAGACATCAAAGATTCCCTAGGTAACCCCAGTGCAAGATAGGAATTTCTATGAGGTTCAAGCTGTACAGGGGATGGGGGGAATCATGTATCAACAAGCCCAATTGTTAATGAAGCATATGCAAGATAGCCCAGACCTCGTCAGATGGATGAGGCCTCCAGCCAATAACCCAGAGGAGAGCCCAGTGGGGTTAAGAAACCCTAATCTCATGAACCTTGATAACATCAATGGGTCAGATAACCCTGAATCCACAATGCCACCGGCTGTATCGCTGGTAGAAGTGATGGCTCAACCAGAGGTAGGCTGAGTATCAGTAGAAACAAGTGCGCCTAACCCTCTGACGGAGTTCATAAATGTATATAGTAATGATGAGAGCCTGGAGGATCATCAAAGGACCCATGTGCGTGTCCAAGAAGAAAAGGGACCTGAGAAGACTTCTTCCCCTGAGCCTGAGGTCAAAACCCAGGAGGTCCCACAAAAGGAAACTAAAGCTGAAAGTGACCTGGAAATGAAGGGACCCGATGCGTCAGAAACCAAAGCAGATAATCCAAAGGACAATCCCAAACCGAATGATGCAAAGGAAGGATCTATGCAAAAGGATATCAACAATTCAATGGCCAACGAGAAGGTAGGTAATAATTCTGTGTCCGACATATCTATTCCACTCAATACTCAGATCTCGACAACCAACAGGCAGAGGTTGGGACTTCGGAGCACAACGAGGAAGTTCAAGAACCCAACCTTGAACAAGTATACACCACCAGTAACCTGGGAAACACACTCACATGGGGTGATGAGAAGATACCCAAGCCAGTAGACGAGGTAGCATATATCTATGTGATCTCCTACGATCTAAAGATAAAGTCCATCATCCAAAGAACCACGAAGAAGAGGAGGATCACGTTGGATCGCTCCATCCTCATCACTATAGAGGAAAATTTGATAAACACAGCAGATGCCTGAACATATGAGCTCCTCGGTGTGGGCATGGTGCTCTCGGATGCCACCCTGGATGAAGCCAAATGAGATGAAAAGGAGTTGGTCACCACCCTGAAGGAACTAGAACATTTACGCCACCTGGCTAAGTACTATCAGGGAGCCACTCAGACCACGGTATATCTAAGAAGTGAGTTCAAAGAAGCTTACAACCAATTCACAAAAGAACGACACCTTTTTACAGAAAATATAGCTGAGCTCTAGGAGGACACTCTAATGGCGCTCACAACATGCAATGACATGGATAGATGGTATGAAAGGGTGCAATAAGAAGTACAAAGACTCGAATACATTAATGCAGTCTAGCAGGGCCAAAACAAATAATAACATGGCATCTAGATGTTAGGCAAAAGCAGTCTTAATCGCATGAAGCAATCAACTGAGTATTGGGATAAGATGTCTCAGGACTCACACCGAGAAATTCAAGAGCAGTGGGTCAGATGCGAGAAACATTGAGGCAAAATCAACAAAGCAATGAAGGATATTGGACTCCTCGAGTTTGGTACCCCTGACAACTTTGTCAACTTGTGCGACATAGTCGAGTCGCATACCAAGAAAGATTCAATATGGGCCGAATTTCTCACCAAGATGACCGACACAATGCTAGGGCAAGTGCAACAATTTATGGAGCACCTGATTAGAGCTTGAACTGTTCTGCAACATTTGAACACCAGTCTGGTGAAGTACCGGACGCATGCGATGGAAATCAAAGGAATTCACATGGCTCCGATGGAACAACATAGATTTCCATAGGCCAAAACTTATGAAGAGATGTTTATCCATTGGTCTGAATATGAGAGAAGTCGCCCTTTTCAAGTGATATCTTGAGTTGACTGTTAAAGAAACTGTTAGAAGATGACGCCATGTGGCAAATTTTTTTTTCTTAAACTGCACTCAATTGTTATTTTCAGTTGAATTTTACATTATAAATAAAGACATCGATCAATTAGTTTAGAGTCGATGGTTGTTTCAAGAACTCTTTCTTTCTGGTTGTTAAGAATTATTTTGAAGTTTCTATGAATTGAGAAGTCCTTCTAGACCAAAGAAAAGTTATTTTCATCAAATGCATGTGATTGGGCATGGAGAAGAACTATTTCGTATCTCGTTTCATGAATTATGTTGTAATGAGTAAGAGCTATTTAATCTATTGTCAAGTTATATGGTGCAATATATTGATGTTCTTTACTTTAATGATTAAGATGAATCGTTGTGTTATCATGTGATGAATGATTATGGTAGATGAATTATTTTTCTTGCCATTATCTCATTGCATATGTGTTATCTTTCTGATAATTAGTTTCCGAGGCAGTAATTGGATGCTCACATGGTTAATGTATTAGTACTAGGCCTATGGTATAGAATCGTTGTCTGCATGCTTGAGTAGCGGGTTATCCCAAGTTCATCCTCTTCCCCAATAGTTAGAACTTAATTATGTTTGTTACCAAGTTGGTTTATACCGGCTTACACCTCATATCAGTTCCACCCAAGAGAGAAATACAAAAAGAGATAGTTCAAATTGAAGGAAGAGCCTTCAAAAGAAAACATAAAGCCCATCGATAAATTGGTTGGATCACAAGATCTGGAGAACCATTCCATCATTAAACGTTGTAGAGTCTAATTGGGCCTCGGTGGTAGGTTTGGTTCCTACTGTTGAATCAGGAATCTAGGACCCATCAAAAAAATTGGTGCTAGAATGAATGGCTGGCTATATATATTTTATATAGTATTTCAAATAGCCTATAGATTCGTAACAACCCACATGCATGGCTAGTCATTCACAAGATATCCCACACACATTGAGTACTCCTGAAACGAGTAACTCACCCCAGCCCGAGGAAGAACAATTATTCCCTGATATACCTTACGCTCTTCCTCACGAGGAATTAAATTATTTTAGAAGGATCACAAGAGCATATGCCCAACAAATCGATGCGTTACCCTTAGCTCGGATACTTCCTCGAAGAAGACAAATAAGAAAACCGGTGGTCAATACTCATGACGAAGTTTTCATGCACACAGTAGCAGACCTAATATATTTTGTGATCACCGAAATCGAACACGCTCTGAATATTATACTCGAACCGCCAGCCGACGACGTATCTGAGTTAGACAATTTTTCGGAAGAGGAGGAGTTTAACTCAGAATCTGAAGATATGGAAGGTAATAACGACCATAAGGAATAAAGGGAAAACCCACCTCAGAACAACCAACCTTGGTTGGCCGGAGACGTCGTGGCCATCCCGGGACGAGTACATAATCTTCCCTGACACCTGGAGAAGCTACTTCCTAAATTTGACCCCGAAACTTCTAGATTACCTGAAGATCATATAAAGAAGTTCATACTTGCAATCAGACTTATGAATGTCCAACATGAAGATGTAGTGTGTAGGATTTTCCTCTATACGTTTGAAAATTCATCTTCCACGTGGTACGTTAATCTTCCAATAAGATCTATAACTAGCTGGAAGAAGTTCGAAAAAGAATTTCTAGAATAATTTGTCGAGGAAACTACTACGAGAGCTCTGATGGCTGAGTTGTTCGCCGCCACCATGAGTGCGAAAGAAAGGGTCAAAGATTTCAATCAAAGATTCACAACCATCTTAAATAAATTTCAACCCGAAGCGAAACCAACTTGGGAATTGCAAATCAAAGTTTATGCTAACACTCTCCCGACTTCTATTTCTATGTTTGTGAAAAGAGCTGCCAAGCGAACCCTGGCTGAAAGTTTTGAAGAAGCCAAAATGATAGAATTCCAGATGAAAGGGTGTAAAGAAGGCCAGGCCTCTCTGGTTAAGAAATAAGTTCAACCTCCTCCCAGGAGAGGACTCCTTTTGACTAAACCGTCAGGGAAACAAGAAGAACAGACTCCCAACAAGGGTAATGGAGACATAGAAGACCTACAACGCTTGGTTAATAAATTATCAAACGATATCATAGACATGAAGAGAAATGCAGGAGAGGGAAACCAAGGCAAAAGGCCCTATAAGCCTTTCTTTAAAAGGAACCCACCATTCAAAGAAATTGAGCCTCCCCCAGCTAAATTAAATATTGATCTAGGGAATGTACCATCTAATTCTTTATGTACTTACCACCAGGAAAACCACTCTGAAAGAGAATAACCTCAATGGGTGCATTCCATGAATTTGATGGCCAGTCAGTTTCTATACGAAATCTCCTTGACCAAACAGCCAAGCATTTCAGTTATGAATATTGTTGACCAGGAAGAGATTGATCCACCACAAGATACAACCATGCTGATATGGGATCCTGACCTGATCATGCCTTCCGACAACCTTTTTGAATCTCGAAAACAACCCGCAAAAGTCTCGGTGGTACAGACACGCAGTAAAGTTCCACCTTTCTGGAAAGATACCGCTGCCACCCAGACCTTGAAGAGTAAGGCAACTCCCGATCACTCGAGAGAACCTTTCACTCCTGGTAAAAACCCTATAAGCATCCATACCCGAGAATCACCCAAAATGGATTACAACGTAGTTGAATATTTGAATAAGTTAAACGATAATATATCAGTTATGGACATATGCAGGATTCCTCGATAGAAGGACTTTCTGTTACATGCTTTGAACTCAGTAGAAAACCCGACGACTAGAAATGGTCAGGAAAGAAATCTATCTCCCGTAGATCTGCTGAGAAAAACCAACTATGAACACCTACTCGGAAGATAGAAAGGCAAAAACTTGTGTCCCACCGTTCCTCTTAACGTTTGAAGTCTTCAATAGAAACCTCCACAATTGTTTGGTAGATTTGTTGGTGTATAAATATGTTCAATGTATATCTTACACTCATTTATATGTCAATCTGGGATTCGTAATCAAAACAGTTTTTATACTATATGTGCCGAGAACAGGTAACCTACCTATGTCTGTTGTATATAGGAAATAATTAATAACATAAAACTATGTTTCTAAGATTTTTGAATACTTCAAACACCTTTGAACTTAGAAGAGAAAACTGATAATGAAACTTCTCAAACAAATAGTCAATCAAAAAGGTTATATCTTAAGGAACAAGTATGTTCATTCCAGGCTTATGAATTAGAGAGACTAACTTAAGAAGCTTGTTTCCTGTAGCAATCAAAATAATAATTAACAATCAACTCCAATCACTCTTGAAATCGAAATCAATTCCAACTTTGTTCAATTCAAAAAAATCAGTACAAGGAAAAATGATCACAACTGAGAGACTTCATTATGGAACATGAAGATGAGATATAAAGTCTTTTGGCTCCTTGCTGTACCAAAACTACCACAATCATAAACTCAAAATATTATTTTCTTAACCAATCTCACACTTCAAACAATTAAATGGAAATCTCCAATATTTGAGAAGGAAATATCTATGTGGTCTAGCATCTGATTGTTCACACCAATTCAGAAACAAATAACTTAATGTTGAACTATTGAAATGGATTAAAAAATCATTGACAACACACTACTATAAAACACTCACACAATCACACAAAGCATATATAGGGAGGTTTACCTTGGTTGGGGAGGTGGGCCCTTACCGAACAAACAAGGAACCTCTTAAGAAAATAACAGACTAAACCATTTTACTCATACTCAGGAATTTGCATAATAGATCTTTTTCACTACTTCAACTAGTAAATTGGATCAACAATTCTTCACCTCGTACATAGAAATGGTATGTATCATCTGGTTCTAACAAACTACTTTGTTACATTCCTTATTATCCACACACAATATCATCTATACAACATCCCTTATAAAAAAGGTAAGCCGATACTATCAATATCTATGGATAAGCATTAAACAGTTTTAAAAATATTACAATTGGTATTTACATCGAATCTCTAGGGATTGACTCCATCCTCATGACATGAAGTGCATGAGTGATGGAGTCCATCATAATCTGGAAAACTGATTTGGAAGATTTGGTCCAACTGCCTTCTCAAAATCTTCATCATCATACTGGTCCAACTGGTGCATTCTGGAAATAGAGGTTTTGGTACCAGAATACACACAATCACGAATCTCAATACCGGAATGGATGCGGAGCAGACAGTACTGGAATAATGCGTACTGGAATGGATGCGGAGCAGATAGCACCGGATCGAAACTGCCTCGGGTACCAGAATAGACTTAGTACTGGATTTCAAGATGACTTGAAGTACCGGAATGTTGAGGTACTAGAATAGGTTGATCATGAGTCAAACCATTAGGATTATACAAAATAAAACACTTTAATCGAATTAACTCAAGAAAGTTAAACAAAGCATGCTTTAATCATAAGTTACCTCTTGTGTACATGAACAAGGTCATTAGGTATGTTTTTGGAGGAAACAGTCAAGTATAGGCTTATAACATAGGCAAAAAGGGCTCAGATACAAGGTGAGATAGAACATTATAAGTGTCAAAATGGAAACTCAACATTTCCCCCATGCTGAAGGTATTGCATGTCCTCATGCAACATCATCAAAAACTGATACCCAAAAATTTTCTGCAAAATTGAATCCTTCTCTGTCATTTTTCTGGTTGCAGGATGTTAAAACCACAATTCCTTCTGAATTACCCTAGTGTATTGGATCAATCATAATACTTTGTTGATTTTGGCAGAGACCTTTGCATGTTTTTCTTTAATTGTGCATTCTATGCCTTGATATGCCTATCCAATACCTAGTACTCTTCAATTTCTTGCTTCAGCTTCTCAATTTTCGCTATCAATTGTTGTTTGTTCAGGGACTTGTCCGGCCTAGATGTGATTTCTTCCTTAGTCACCTCCTCTTGGGCTTATTTTTCTTTTCTCAGACCCCTCAAAGTATTTGTTACCAACCCTTCTGTTTCACTTACTATAGCTCCACATTCACTTCCTTTTTCTGGAGAACTCAAAATGTCCATGGGTTCTCCTTGAAGAGAAGGTATATTTGGAACTGTCACCTGCTTGGCCATGCTTCTGGTGGTCCTTCGTATGGGAAGCGAGACTTCCTCAAATTTGTTGATAGGGGTAGAAGTCTCTTCAAACAATTTTCTCTTCTTTATCTTAATAACGGTTGTAGGCCTAAACACTTGTTTCTCCTGTGTCAATTTGATTTTTATCTTGAAGGCCCAGGGTGTGGATTCTAGAGTCTGCTTCTACTGACCAGCCCTTATTTCTATCCTAGAAGATTGAGGCATAGGTTCTAGAATTTGTTCCCTTCATGCCTTCTCTCTCTCGAGCCTCTTTTTGTTTCCACTTGTCACCTTAGAATTTTCTTTCAACTCACTAGCCAGGTTTTGGGAAGATAGAGTAACTACCTCAGGGATATTTTCCAATTCCTTAACGGATTCTAGAGGGGGTTTGACAGTTGCCTCGTGTGAAATCTCATGTTGATCTGTCTCCTTCTTCTTTCATTTCTTACTCTATGATAGTTGATATTTAGGATGTAGGATTGAGCTAGATACTTTAGACTGTGCAGGCTTTTTCTTGTTCTGTATGTTGAGTTCAGGGGTCTTCGCTACTTGGCTTCCTGGTTCTGATGACAACTTGATGATTTCTTCAGGAATACTGTCTAATCATCCCCTAGCTCAAAGTCTTTCTTTTGTCTTTTATCTTTTTGAATCGAGGTAGGACTTATTTTTCGAGATTGAGTGGATTTCCTCTTTCTATATGTAGTAGGTTCCCCTACAACAGACTTTTCTTTCACTGATCTCTCAATGGGCTGGGATGATTTGGGCATAACAGTGTCTTCTTTACCCCTTGATTTCTTCCTTCTGTCTTTCTTTACCTTTTTTATTGAACCCTCGCTGTGTAACCCTTCCTCTCATGCTTCAACAGATTTGGACATTCTTTCCTAAGCGAAATTCTGTTGGAGTAGTTTCTTCCAACTACCACCTTGTGTCTTCAAAGCATGGACAACCAAAAGTTTTATTAATCCATGGTGATGAAGGCTAGTTTTAGGTTTCTTGGAAACTGACCTCACTCCTCTCACCATCTTCTTTAAACTGACCTCACTCCTCTCACCATCTTCTTTAAACTCATCCATAGGAAGTGAGGAAAATCAATTTGTGGTCCTCCCTCGAAATGTGATAAAAGTTTCAAATGATAAATAAAGGTTACTACATACCTTCCTTCGCATGTGAGGAATTTCTAAAAACTTATGAGCATCATCCAATATTCCTCTTTGATGTAGCTTCAAGGGATTCCCTTAGTCCAATCGAGGTCTTGATGTTCTGTCTTGAGGAATTTCTGACAAATTTTCTTATCGACGATCACCCTCTTGAAGTATTTTTCTCCAGCCATAGGGAGACCTGTAGCTTCTACTATAGTGGCCTTTGTAATTGTCAACTTCATGTCTCCAAACTGCACACTTTCTCCATCATACATCTATGCAAAGGCAAGAGAGATTCCCTCATGATGGCCTTTAAACTTTTCCAAAAATGGCACCCACCCTGCCTGTTCATATTTTTCCTTGCAAGCTTGATATTCTATTGTTTCCCTGTATAATTGAAATATGGGCTCATGCCTGTCGACCCCCATGGTAGTTTAAACAATTCTTTCTGGCATATGAGGCATGGACAGAGGATCGAGGGTTGAGTACCGGATAAACGTAGACTACGATAGAGTACCGGATCAACGTGGACCGAGATGAAGCACCGGTTTAGACGCAAACTGTGATGGAGTACCAGGCGAGGAAAAATATGCAAGGAATACAAAGGCACGGGATCACAGTGTGTCTGTAGGTGGTGTGACAGAAATGATAAATAATGCTCATCTGGATGGCAGATCCATCCAGAGGAGCATTTATAAATGGAAATTTGGTTTACAATGGTCACATCGACACTAATGACTTACAGACTCGTGGGAAACTTAGTGTCAGACAATATTTACGGGAGCGTTAAATGATGACAAGGGATGTGGGCATTATGATCGGGACTCGTGAGTGTGAAATCGGCTGGCATCATCGGGATCATTATTTGATATGCTTAAATATGTGGCTCGAGTCATTTCATATGGCACGGTAGCGAATCATGGGCTTATGAGGTTTATCTATCGGATAGACAGAGGGGGCATGAGTTTGGTCCTGTGAGAGACCTAATGACCTCGTACTCTCAGAATTTCGGGAAATAGGGACATTTTCTCCATACTGAAATGTGGACGAGGATTTTACAAAAGTTCGTGGGAGGGAGTGTGTCATGATTCGAGAGTAACCATATGTTTAAATGCATATTTAGTCTAATTTCTTTAATAAAACGAAAAAAAATGTTGAATCTGTATGTCCTAGTACTAATAATTGAGTAGCAACTTGGAAATGTGATTAGAGCTACCAGTCACATTTTTACCAGTACCGGATCATCTGAGTATCGAATTACCTGAGTACCGGATCACCTGTGTGCAGAGTTGTAATTAGTACCGGAATAACGCAGGGTCCCTTCTTCAATACCGGATGTGGTTCGGTACCGAATAAACACAACGAGATGGTTTAGCGCATTAATGACCATTGGTACCGGATAAACATGGAGGTGATCATTGGTACCGAATAAGCACAGAGATGAACATTGTATTCTAGTGCTTGAGATATTTTTGACATAGAACCCGGTGGCAGTGGATTCTAGAAACATCTGGTGTTCTGTGATCAGATTCGATTGAAAAACCATGTATATGGAACAAATACCAACACTTAGGAATTATGAGTTTACATTGGAATAACATAAGAATAATTTTGTAACAGGAGGGTATTCTGGAATTTCGATGACCAGTTGTTGAGATTATAGAAACCTCATATTTTGGAACTAGGATGATCACTGCTCCCATTGGCATTTCCTTTCTATTACAAAAATAACAATAATAATCCTAACTACTAATTTTTTGTGGATTTTTATCGAGCCCATATTAGTTAATGCTCGGCGGTATTTTCAATTTATAAGAGTCTGAAAAAATTAAAGAAAACTCTTTATACTATCCCGTGGATTTTTCTCGAGCCCGGGCCAGTTCCTACTTTCCGGTGTTTTCAATTTTAAAGAGTCTCAAAAACTTAAAGAAAACTCTTTATACTATCCCGTGGATTTTTCTCGAGCCCAGGCCAGTTCCTTCTCGCCGGTGTTTTCAATTTTAAAGAGTCTGGAAAACTTAAAGAAGACTCCATCTGGTAAATGCCCTCCTTATTCATTTATCTACATGGGAACACAACCAACTTCTTTTTTTGTTTTTGTTAGTTATATCAGAAAAATAAAAGAGAAGTTTTATATAATGACACACCTATGTACATAGCTAAATTAATTTATACAATTGAACTTACTATGGTAGGTCAGCGGGAGGAGAAACCCTCTTGCTTACCAGTTGCATTTCGGAACTTTGAAGAACATTTTTGACAAAATCCTCTTTTGATAGAGGCTTATGATAAACCTTCATTTGATGCTCATTTACGACAAAGGAATTCTTATTCTCATCAATGGTCTTTATCCTTACTAAACCATTGTCATAAACTGTATCAACCTCATAGGGCCCCAACCATCTAGTAGACAATTTACCCTTAAAAGTTTTGAATCTACTACCATATAGGAGGGCCCAATCACTTGACTGCAAGGACTTCTTTTTGATATACTTGTCATTCCATTTGGTCCTTTGCTCTTGTATCAGGGTGGTTCTTTGTAGAGCATCATGTCTTATCTCATCAAGATCATTTAATTGTAATAGCCTCTATTTTTTAGCTTCATTCAGATCCATCCCTAATTGCATGATAATTCTGAAGGTTTTTACCTGAAACTCTATGGGAAGTAGTGTTACACATTATTTTGGTCACTTTGGTGATGATTTTGCAAGAATGTGTTCAGGCTCTCAAAATGATCTTTTTCCTGAGAAAAGAAACTACTTTCTTCCTCTACAAGACTGATTTTTAGAAGGACGTCATAGGCTGCAAGTATTACACAGTACATAAATCCTTGATTTCCGTAGGCTGCTATATAGCTATCCCACGAGGTTTCCGCAGGCTGCTATATAGGTAGGGTGCGGCATCATTTGAAAGCTAAAAGAAGAAATAGGTTCATGAATTTTCTAGAAGGAGAATCTTCTAGAATGTGAGGTGGCATCCGTATGGTTGTGATCTTACTGGTTTCTCTAATTTGGTGGGATCATCCTCATCCATTTAACCACTTCAGCTTCTCCTATATAATCATGGGTTTCTCATGGAAAAGATTAAGAAAGATTAAGTAGAGAAATGATGAAAGAATAGGCTGAAGACTGTGTGAAGAATCCTATTTCAAGTGATGCTTGAGGCCTCCATTTGTCCACCAAGATTTTGTGGATCATCTTCATGTGAATTTCGGAGCAAGTGTATGTGTGTGTTGGAACGAAGGACCACTAAAAGGGAACTTATGACATCAAGGAAATTTGGTTGTATCTTCCACTTTTCATTAATATAATATGATGGCATGTCCCTTTCCCATAAAATCATTAGTATTTTATTACATGACTCCTTGATCACATGTTTCGGTTGTCATTGAATTCTACTATTGTTGCTTTTACTTTGGTTGGTTTGTGTCATTGCAGATCTGATTTCACAATAGCACCGGAGCAAAGTAGGGCCAACAAAGATATAAGGAAGTGATTCCTAAGGTATGTCATCTATGCCTTATTTGGTAGTAAACTCAATGATTGAAACTTAGGGAAAGCGTCATGTTCCATCTCATTTTGTTCTAGATCCAGGTGGATCTAGGGAGATTAGTTTATGTCCACATTCACCAATTTATCCAATAACAAAATTGGTGACTCTGTTGGGGATACGACTTATTTGTGGTTTTTTTGTTGGCCATTTTCTTTTAGCCTATATTTTTCATTCTATTTCAGTCTCTGAGGCTCTGGGAGATCCAACAAGACTCTCTGGACCTGAAAGTTTCCTTAGACCTTCCATCCTTTTTCCAAAATTTCTTTGCTTGCAAACACTTTCGCACTGTAACCTATACACATCCTGTGGAAAATCTTGATTTCCACACCCTAACTGTTCATCCCAGTGTGGAATTTTTGCACCCTACTAGTTTCTAGCCTGCGGAAACAGTTGATTTCCACATTGTAACCTATTGCTGGGTCGCGGTGGCGTTTGTGAAATTTTTTTGGATTGGGTCTTGTCACCTGTTGATGCCCAGTTTTTGATTTATCATATGGGAGGAACTTTTAATGCTAGTTCTTGACTGTTTCCTGAGTGTTTAGTTTGCTTTCGATTGGTTTTCGGAGATTGAACACCTCTCTTAGTCTTTTTCCAGTTTCATTTTTTATTTTTATCAACAAGGATATAATCATTGATCTCGCATCTGAGTGCTTGATTGATTGAAAATCTGTTGATTGGATTTTAAAATTTTGGATTGATTATGTTTTCTGGATTGCTTGTTGACTGGAAAGTCATTCTTCATTTGCATTTGACGAAATACTTTCTTGTCATTTTTTACTTTTATCTTCATTGAAAGTTTGATTTGGGTGATTGTTGAGTTTAACGTTTTTCTTTGATTACTTGTCCTTTCTTCGTAATACCCCTGATTTGGTTTTAGAAAGGAGGAATTTAAAGTCACTTATTCTATTAAGTAATCATTCATAAGAAAGTTTTTTTTCAAATCTCGGCACGTCTAGGACAATCCTTCGTGTAGTGATCGTCACCACAGATAAGGCAAGGGTAATGTGGTTTGCGCTTATCTCGATTATCAACAGGAGGGGTTTTAGTTTTCTCA